>JAHLJT010009355.1:32802820-32826467 GCA_031308135.1 Acheta domesticus
CATCGCACAAGGGACATTTCTGTGTTGGGTCTAATTGATACTTCAATTCTTGGCGTTGGTATTTGTGTACTGTTTCTATTATGTTTCGTCTTAGTTATATGGGATAATGATATAAACATGTAGGGTACCAAACCTTAAATTATAATTTAAGAATAATTTGGCCAGTGTTTAATGAGAACAACAATCATGTATGCAATTAATTTTAGGTCAATGTTCCGTAAATTGATCAAACCTAAATCAAGATGAAAGATATTAATATGTTAGAAAATTACAATAATTGTGACGTTGCGAAAATGTGGGTACACATTATGCTGTTCTTTCGCTGATTTCCGCAAGGTGCGTTTGTTGATTTTCATAACTATTACAAACTATACTTATTTTTTGTATTTGTAAGTCTGTAATTGGGTGAATTCCTGCTGGATTTATCTATTATAACTAAATAATACAGTTCATTAAAATTTGTCAAACTGATTAAATCCGTGAGTAACAATTATGAGAAAACAGCAATACGAATTGTAATGTATTCTTATGATAGGAAACTCGGGAATGAGACCTTAAATATCCTTCAGTCCGAAAATGATTCAAGGATTATGAACAAGCACTAAGGTAGTAAATATGGCGGCATTTGCAGCCTCTCTTGAAACGACATATCTTCTGCCTATCGTTTTGATTCTGATTGTTAGTCGGGAACATCTGGGCAACGAACTATTGCATCTGGTCTACGTGACAGGTTCTATTGCATCAACGAAACCCTAATAATCACAATTAAATCAAAGAGTGATTCTGAAGTTGATATTGTTTATTCAAGAAAGTAGCCTAGTCATGTTACACTCAAACAAAATGGATAAGTTCTTCTTCCTTGTCCTCTCGCCGTTCTTCGCGAATCTAGTTGCCTGTATGAATGACATGAATTTACGCTGTTCATACAAATAAGCCAATTGTGCATTCTGGGCGGACTCCTTCGGATCCCTCTCTCCTTGTGGGCGTTTCCCCATTCGCGGTGTCGGAGCTTCGGCCGAGAGGTTCGACGCCTCGTAGGCTCTGCCGCTCGTCCACATGCTGACGCACCCAAGCCCGCCTCCGGCAGACAATTGAGGCGGTATACACCACTCTCTCTCTCTCGCCCTCCCTCTCACAACTCAACCCCATCTTATTTCACCACATCTCACTGCAATCTTACTCAGGATGTTCTGTTTCTTTCGTGTACATGTTTTTGTCATTGGTGTGTTTCTGTATTCGTGTTTTTAGCTTTTCAATTATTTTTCTTCGTTATTTTAAATCCGTATTAATATAGCTACGTCTTCTGTGTTAATTGCAAGTTATACTGACGTCATTTGTGCTTAGGCATGTGAGTTTAGTTCCCTCCATTTGCAGGTTTTCCTCTATTTAACTTCTAGTTTCCAATCGTCACATCGATTTTTCACACTTGTTATTTTGGACATCAGACATATTTATTATTTCTGCCCATAGGATTTTTTGAAAGCTGGTGGCAAAATACGAGAACTTTCTTACAATGAAAATTATTAATATAATTCAAAATTATTTAGAATGGCGAACAATAATATAATAATATATCTGAATAGTAATAATAATAACAATAACAACCTTGAAAACATACAACAATATCATTGTTTATTTCGTTTTACGTTTGTTATGCTACTTGGAAATTGGTCGTTTCTCATCGTTTCCTTTTTCTTCTTTGCTTGCGTGCTGCCTCGTGGGGCTTTGGCGGGCGGAGCGGCGCGGCGATTCGGCGCTGCATTCCTCGCCGCCGCATCCTCCTCCTGGCGGCGGAGACAATGCCCCAAGACGCGCGGCGCACTTGCGCATGCGCGGCGGCGCGCGCACGGCCGCGGACTCATCTCCATGCGACGCCACCGCTCGCGCCCCTCCCCTCCCCTCGCCCGCCCCGTCGCCGCGGCAAGCCCCCGCAGCTTCCCATTCGCCCTCCCGCGGGCCCTGCGCCGACGCCCGCGCCCGCGCCCTCCTCGCTCATCCACGGCCGGTGCGGCGGAAAGCGCCTTGCCTTCGCTCGTCCCGCGCAGGTGGGGAAAATAGAAGTTCGCTCGAGAAAGTTTGTGTAGGTTTCTGTCCGATGGGAACAATGTGGTAAAATTAAAATGATGAGAAATGATACGCTTGTCAATTGGATTAACTAACTGCTACTAGAGACCAACGATTCTTACACTGCGCGTGAAACCTCGGTCAGAACGTCCGGGTACCCACCTGCGACGCCGGTAATAGACGACAACGATGATAATGATAATAATAGTAATAATAAATAGTTTACTAAAACAAGTTTTCATGGTTACGTTTCACAATCATGTTGTTATTTGATCTGATAATTTCTCTCAATTTTTTTACTTGTTTTCTTTTTGTTTGAGCGTTATTATTTGGTTTTGTGTTGGTTTTTTGCTTCTTTTTAAACGGTTGGTATTCTGAGTTTATTTGCTTATCTTAGTGAATGGTATAATCACATTTGCTTACATATTTATTTCAGAATTCTATTACTTTCTTAAACGTAAGCCGGCTCTTGAAAGCATTCTTCTAAAAAAATTAATGCTTTAAGTCTCCACATTTTCCTTGTCTTATATTTGGTAGGTTTTCCATTTTCATTTTCTGTCTTCGACAATTTGAATTTATTTTCTAGTAAACTTCCTTTTATTTCAGTACAAATCCTTTCTTTTTCTGTAAATGTCTCCCCCAGTTGGTTTCGTAATTTCATTCTGACCCACTACCATTTCTTGGAATCGGCCCTTAGTTTCGACGTCGTCCTCAAGCGGGCGCGTGGGACGCTCTCACCTCTGAGAGGGCGCATCAGTGACGGCGGCAGCCACCTTCTTATGCGGCTTCTTTCGTAATCTAAATATAATGTTGGCTAGAAATAGGCTGAGGGGGCGCTCCCCCGCATCTCCCGCGCGGGCAGGAGCGCCGCTGTGAGCTCCGGAAATGACAAATTACGGCGCCCGCCAGCGGCAGACCGCATCGCGCGACGCCCTCCAACCTTCCTCTTCCTAGACCCCCGCCCCGCCCCGCCCCGCCCCGCCCCGCCCCCGCCCCCCGTTCGGGCCACGCCCGTTCAGCACACCTGTCCGAGCGCGCGCAGCCCCGCGCCCGCGCCCGCGCCGCCGCGCCCCTCGCCCTCGCGCTCACCCCACTGCGCTACCCTCTCGCGCCCTTCCCCACCCGCCCCCTCCTCCTCGACCTCCCTTCCCTCTCGTCCTCTATCCCTTCCTCACCCGCCCCCATTACTTCTCGTCCTCCTTCACCTCTCGCTCCATATCCCTTCCTTCCTCCCTCTCGCCCTCTATCCCTTTTCTCCTCCCTCTTGGACACATCTTTCCATATTCGTTCCTATCCAACAGCACTACTGCATAATTATCAATTCATCAATATTATAATATGTGAAATATGCTCCTGATAATAAGACGCACATTAGACTGCTGTTCTCGAAAATAGGATGTGTGTTTAAAGGAGATTTTGTTAAGAATTTCTTTCACATTTTTGCCTTTCTATTTCTATTGTCAGGCCCAATTATACATAACAATTGAAGCAAATCATCTTAAATTATATACATAAAATACATACAACCAATGTCCGGATTTGTTTTTAGTTCTTGTCGTTAAACTAGTGGTGCTATGAAGAATACACTCTTACGCAACTTTTGCGAAAATTTAGAGTTGAACGGACATAATCTCTGCTCCATTTATAAGCGCCCTTTCTCTATACGAGAAGAAGAAAAAAATAAAAAAAATCGAGCTCTTTTTGGTCAAATCTTTTTAAAGTTGCCTACATTTCAACCCAAAATTACGCGAAAAACCACTCATATTTTTTAAGAAGTGTACATGACCTTATTTTAAGTTATATCTTTGAAGAACAGATGCCATTAAAGAAAAGAATGTTCTCCTTCATTATTGTAGTTATAGGAAGACGCCGAAAAGTTTTTTTGCAATTTTCGAAAATTCCGAGAATTCAACGAAAAATGGAAAGTCGTATAAAGGTTTTTTGCTTTATTGGAGAAGAAATTAAACCGGAAATGTTGAAGCAATTTTGAGAAATTTTGGGAACTATTTTTGAGGGAATGTAAAAGACTCCCACAAATATAAATTATTCGTTTCAAATTCAAAAGGCAAACCACGGCAGATCGATCGAGGGAGTATCAATTTTCGTGATAATCTTGCCTATGATTTAGCAGCTAGCCTTGTTGACTGACGGACTGACTGTGTCATAATCAAAATTTTTCGGAAATCAAGGACCAACAAACTGCGGATTTCTAACTAAACAATGTTTGAAGAAAGTATTTATTACATACAGGATTAAGAATTATCCCCCTTCTCGGTATTATGAATCCTCGAAACGATTTTTTCTATCGAAAAATGGCTTTTTTTATTGCAGCATTACAATACTTTCTCTATACAACGGTAAATAGTATACGAGAAAGTAAATCTTCTTTGTCTCCTTGTTTTTCTTACCATTACGGCTTTATTAGTATAAAATAATTACCGATTGTATTGTTTGAAACTCCGGGTTAAGGAATTGTATTATCCATTAACCTACACACTGTGTTTGTCACAGTAATTACAGTATTCTTTAACTTGCGTGTTTCGAACAGCTTATTTTAATTTTTTTTTTTTCGTAAAATAAGTCAACCCACATCCTGGATATAGCGTACTGACAATTTACGATTTCCTGTACTCTCACTTCATCTTGTTAATGTCCGTGGACCAATTACTCGGTATGCCATCTAATTGACTACTAATTTGTAGGTGGTCAGAAGGGCTATTGCACGTGCCATTAGTTACGAAGTAGAGCGTGCCATCCATTAGTGCCTTCTGAGACAGTCATTCCTTGGCAAGAGGAGTGGAGAATCTCCCAGTGTCGCTTGGCCCGACAAACATTTTGCTGTCAAAGTAAAAAAACGCGTTGTTTTCATATCGAAGCAATCGAGTAGCAGACTGTGTGCTCATACACATGTTGAAACATCTGAGGTTTATGTCGGCCTCGCTAATGCATGGCACTGTGTTTTTGAAATCGTGGAAACGTTTCTTAAATGACGTTTGCGATAAGACCGTGTATCTAACACATTACTTTGAGACGAAGCAAGTCCAAAATCTGCAAGTGTTTATAGGTGTATGTGTAATTGTGTCTTGATGCCTCAATTTATTTGTTCAGTTAGGAAACTATTATTCGTTTTGACGACAAGTACAGGATAGTTGCTCATGAATAGGGATTTTTTTAATCAAGATAATCGGCAATTATACCAAAAATTCATACCCGCTCCAAATTCATACTTGTGAATCTGATGTTAGATACCTTCTAACAGGCAAGTCGAATTTACGAAAGTAATCTTTCCTTTTCCACTTGGCACAAACGGATATGGCATAACACTTTTTGCGAGTATGTTGTTTTAAAAAATAGGTATTGGTATTTAATAACCTGAAGATCTCAAGCTTGAAGCCAATGTTGAAAAAACTAATCAATATTTTCTACCTTTACTCTTCTTTAATTACATAACGCCCGGCCATTTTTCTGTCATCCCTAGAACTGTCATTTACTACCTTCCCGTCGTGCGATTTGCAGTAGGTGGAACTTGTGGTGGTAGCATTGACGTTTTCTACCCAATCCGCAGTAGCCCCATTGTTGCCGTTTACACTGCCGCAAGGAAACAGCGTGACCCTACTCTGCTGACCCCTTGTTCAAGGCGGTTTTTACTCGTATCTTTATCCCTCTTTTCGTTAAATATGTAGCTTTTTTAAGTTATGTTGTTTGTATAGTTCTAGTTAGCTGCCATTTAGTCTTAATGACTGGTTTTGTGCCTTTCTTTCGTTAGCCCTGCTCGAGGTCGAATTCTAATTCAAACATTGCAGCTTCCCACTGCGAGGCAAGGGCGTGTCCATTGAGCAATTCACTCATAAACGAACCGTTCTTCTCTAGATCATCAAGCGGCATTTTTTTGCAACCGTAAACTTTTTTATTTATTTTAATTACGTTTTTCGCATGTAGAAGAGCGGTTGGATCTCTGGAAGGTTGCTGCCGATCGCCAACAGAGCGCAGTAACAGGCGGTTTCGTCTGGAGGAGGTAGTTGTCGACATGACCGCTAGGGGGAGAGTGGAGCTGACTTAGGTAGTTGCGGCTAACGATGCTAGGTGCGGTAGGTAGCCAGATCCTTTTTTTTTATCACAGTGTGATGTGAATACTGACTTACGTAGTTCTAAGCGCGTGTTCTAGAGGTGAACTTCAAAGCCCTGTTTTTATTTAATGTTGCTCTCATCCGATTTCTCTCGAAATATTTATATTCCAGTCAGATTTATGTTAATAATTGCACTTAATAATCATTGAATTGCAAGAGCTGTGTTAAGTTTAGTCTTTTTTTTTAATTGGGCAAAATTTGCTGAATTATAGAAAATATACTGTTAACTTCTAAACAATCTTGTCTATTTTACTTAAATTTTAATAAATCATATCTATAAGTTTTAAAATTTTGTTGAGTTTTAATTTTAAGTTTAAAATTTTTCTAAGTTTTTTAATTTTGTTGAGATTTGGTAACGATCTGAAACAATGCATTTAATTTACACAGTGTATTACATCCAGTGGTTTTCCTCGAGGGGGCAAACTACGAGCCACACTCTGTAGGATGATAGAACATTCCAAGCTATTTTCTGTGTTTCAACTTTACGAAATATTCCAACTTGATATTGCGGTGTCCCTTGAACGAAGCTTGAGAACCGTTCAACAACGTGAGGCTATTAACCTGCACAAATTGTTACTAGTGAATTCGGAAGTTGGTGCTTCGGGATACAATAATAGACCAAACTTCTATACAAAGCGAGAGGGAAAGGAATTCTGAAAAACTTGATCGTTATTCTCGTAATCTCAACAACCGGAAGGTCCATCAATCGTGAGTCTGAGGCATATGGAAGTGTTTTTAATTTTTGCGCAATAGAAATTAGTTATTAGTTATTACATTTCTCAAAGTAACAAACAAGTGGAATTTCTTAATTATAATATTAATAGTTTTTTTAGTAATCATATCTGAAATTCGCTGTAGAGTTGCGAGGACGGAAAGGGTGTGCCTTATATCAGAAATGTAGGTTTTGGGAGGTCTTGGAGCCCGATGCTCCTTGGGTCCCACTCCTCTCCTATTCGCGTGGATTCATTAGTGCAAACGAGGGCTGGTGCGGAAGGCGTCCGTCAGAGAGGAAAGCCGCCGCGCGGGATGCGCGCGTGGCCCGCGGCGCCGCGAGCGAGGAGGCCTCGCCGGATCCATTAGAGGGCGGCGCGGTGTTCGCCGTGCAAGAGCGAGCGCGCCTTCGCGCAGGCGCCGCGTAAATCGCCTCTTCCGATGGCTTGCGCCCGCCCGCCCTCCCGCCCGAGCTCTCTTGCCAGCCCTCTTGCTGCTCTGTCCTCTTCTGCGCTGCTCTTTCCTCCCTGCTCTTCTGTCCTCTTCCTTCGCTGCTCTTTCCTCCCTGCTCTTCTCTGTCCTCTTTCTTGGCTGCTCTTTCCTCCCTGCTCTTCTGTCCTCTTTCTTCGCTGCTCTTTCCTCCCTGCTCTTCTCTGTCCTATTTCTTTCGCTACTCCTTTCCTCCCTGCTCTTCTCTATCCTCTTACTTCGCTGCTCTTTCCTCCCTGCTCTTCTGTCCTTTCTTTCGCTGCTCTTTCCTCCCTGCTCTTCTGTCCTCTTTCTTCGCTGCTCTTTCCTCCCTGCTCTTCCGTCCTCTTTCTTCGCTGCTCTTTCCTCCCTGCTCTTCTGGTCCTCTTTCTTCGCTGCTCTTTCCTCCCTGCTCTTCTGTCCTCTTTCTTCGCTGCTCATTTCCTCCCTGCTCTTCTCTATCCTCTTTCTTCGCTGCTCTTTCCTCCCTGCTCTTCTGTCCTTTCTTCGCTGCTCTTTCCTCCCTGCTCTTCTCTGGTTCTCTTTTCTTCGCTGCTCTTTCCTCCCTGCTCTTCTCTGTTCTCTTTCTTCGCTGCTCTTTTCCTCCCTGCTCTTCTCTGTCCTCTTTCTTCGCTGCTCTTTCCTCTCCCTGCTTTTCTCTGTCCTCTTTCTTCGCTGCTCTTCTCTGTCCTCTTTCTTCGCTGCTCTTTCCTCCCTGCTCTTCTGTCCTTTTTTCGCTGCTCTTTCCTCCCTGCTCTTCTGTCCTCTTTCTTCGCTTCTCTTTCCTCCCTGCTCTTCTCTGTCCTCTTTCTTCGCTTCTCTTTCCTCCCTGCTCTTCTCTGTCCTTTTTCTTCGCTGCTCCTTTCCTCCCTGCTTTTCTCTGTCCTCTTTCTTCGCTGCTCTTTCCTCCCTGCTTTTCTCTGTCCTCTTTCTTCGCTGCTCTTTCCTCGCTGCTCTTCTGTCCTCTTTCTTCGCTGCTCTTTCCTCCCTGCTCTTCTCTGTCCGTTTTTCCTCGCAGTCCTCTTTCCAGCCCTCTGGTCTGCCCTCTTGCTGACCCATTCGCCTGTCATCCTCTGAACCCACTGGCCAGTTTTTGTCATTCCTCTTGCCTGTTCTCTTGTCGATCCTCTTCCCAGCCTTCTCACCTGCCACTCTTGCCACTTCTCTTGCCTACCTCCGCACCATTCCCCTTGCCTACCTTCGCGCGTGTTCTCTTTCCAGCTCTCCTTGGTCTGCCCTCTTCTTGTCTGCCCTATTGAAACTCCTCTTGTCGACCCTTTTGCCTGATCTCTCTCTGTCTTCTCAGCGTACTGAACACTGGCCTACCCTTTTACCACTCTTCTTGCTGACCACTCGCCTCCTGCCCTCTAGCCTGCTCTCTCGGCATTCATCTGGCCAGCCCCTCTCGCCTCCTCTTTCGCCAATATTGTTGTCCATGCCCTCCCCTTTAGAAATTGTGATTAGAAAGAAGTCTTGCGTAAATAACGCGAAGTGATCTCAGCTACTTTTTTAATGTGTCCGTGTATTTACCTTTATCACAATACTACTAAATGTATGAATTGTAAAGAACCCCGCACAAATCGTATGGAAATGAGGTTTCGGTCCAATTGTCAGAAAATTTAGTATGCTGTTCCTTAGGGGTCGTCCATTAATTACGTAACGCTGAAGGGGGAGATAGGGGGTTTGAGTAGCATTACGCTGCGTTACATAGGGGTTCAAGGGTGCGTTTCAAGGGGGAGAGGGGGTTTTGAAAATACTCGAAATTTGCGTTATATAATTTATGGACGAGATCATTCTGATCAAACGTCGTTATGCCCGGTAAGCAAAAAAAAGTGCTTCTTTTTGATCTAATGTACCTTTTAAAAACGGAGATCATGTCCATTTGTCGGCTCATCAGTATGATCTAAGGAACAACATACTACATTTTCAGACCATTTGACCGAAACCTCATTTCCATAAGATTTGTGCGGGGTTCTTTATGTAGTAAAATTTAATACATTTTGGAGCAGACATGGAGATTTCCCACATCCGGTAGTAGTACTGGTACCCGTATATGTTCCCGGTGTATGTTATTTGAGAGATGTGGGCCTCATGCTCTTGTGATTCTCGCAAACTGCTCTCAATTCACAATTTCCTCTTTCTTCCATCGTCTCTCCTCCCCCCCCCCGTTTCTCTCCGACAAATTCCTACGTGACCCCGGACTCCGGAAAGGAGCGAAATTTTCCCTACAGTTGATAACAGGGAATCATATGATAATTCAACGATTTTGTCTTTTTTCAGCATTTAGAATAAGAGTGATTTAATCACTTAAAAACATTTAAACTTATTAGAAACCTGCGTCATTGATTCAGTTCGATTGAGAGAATAAATAATATTGTCTTGCTATGTTACAAACATATCTTTGTACTAAATTAAACTTAATTTTATTTTCTAGGCACTTCTTACCTCCTCTTCGAATATTCCATTTCTTTTTACCTCAAAAATTTAAGGTAAAGGTACACTGAGAGAATTTCCAGGTATTCACTTACCCGGAGGCTGATGCGAGGGCAGAAGGGAATTCTTCGATTGGTATTATGTTGTTATATTATGCCATTAGTTTGTTTGGTTAACCATTCGAACGGCTCGTAAATTTGGAAGGGCTGCTCTCCTTGGCATCTGCGGCACACGAGAGTGGCGACAAGATTTATGATCCTCCTTTTAACTTCACCGCTGCCGACCTGCATCGTAATTTCCCAGGAACGTGAAATATTTTTAAGACAGTTCGAAAGTTGTGTATTATTAAATGCTGCATTTTGTACTACGTAACTGCCAATAATTTTCCTTAAACGTTAATGACGAAAATAAGTCTTTGGAGCAATGTTGTAAAACAGTCTTGTTAACGAATGAAGTGCGCCTTCTTCGATATTTAAGTTTAATAGGTGGAGTGTAATTGTCGTTTTGATGGAATAGAATTGATTTCGGAGATTCGTACTGAGGGGAAAAAAACTTTTCACTACTTATCAACATTTGGATTACTTGCTCTATTTGAGGTGTTTCAATGAAATAACAATGTCAGGAGTAACTTTTTTTTCACTTGAGGGAGGTACAGCATCTGAGCACGAGATGTATTTGGTTTAATGGGTTTGCCTTTCATTTGTAGAAAGATTATATAAAGTATCTTTCGAACTTATCAGGTACCATAATTAATATTTACTACTCATTTTTTCTTGTAATAAACAAATTTACATATATATATATATATATATATATATATTATTATTAGAAAATACGTTATGGAAATAATATTCGTACAAACGTGTCAGGATCACGCTAGTTCTAGAATTTGTCGAATTTCGTGTAGCCGAAAAACAGATGGTGTCTTGACCTGTTGGGGTAAAAAGGAATTTATAAATATGCTAGCAGAAACATACTGCTAATATAACATGTATATTATTAATATGTATAATATTTTATGTTGAACGACATTCTATACCTGCCTTCCGAATATGGAATCTCTCCTCGTATGGAATTGCGAGAGGTGAAATGTTCTCCGAATTTGAACTCGGGTTTTACATCTCGAGAGCACTAAGAACACTGCTGGTGCAGTAACTCATGTTCTGTCTGCTCCTTCTTTGGCGAGTTGCTTTCTTTGGTCTGTTCTCGGAACTCCTTTGCGGCCTTGGCCTTCGTCTCCGCCCTCGCGCTATCTCAGTTGCTCTCATCGACGCTGCAGCGACATTTGCCGCAATCTGTGAACGTGAGACGAAATATTCACTATTTCGTGGTGAAGGTGGGACCTGACACAGTTTGGCGTTTTGGTTGTTGCGAAAGTGAGGCTTCATACACAAGTGCTCTCTTTCGCATGTAAAACGCGCGGCAAATATTTTTTAACGACTGACTTTTACTGACTACAAAATAAATTAATATATAAAATATTTTCTAAGATTTCAAATGAAGTGCGTTTTTTCTTCCAACCAATACATCATTTTGGATCAAATGATGTGTTTGGTTTTTATTCTTTTCTTTTTTACATTTACTGTTTATAATGTTAATTAAATGAATATTCCATAATTTTCATTGCAATTAAACGCGCATCTTCGTTCGTTCGCGCCGTTTTCCTTTTTAGTTTCTCGTTCGATTCGTAGTACCTATTTACAGTAATTCTAGTAGATTACATAATTTTTTTTTCTTTCAGAGAACTATTAGGCTTACCAATCCTATTTATTAGTGTCTTTTGAAGGGCCCCTCGCTAGCATCTCATCTGATGTTTACAAACGCTATTCTAGTGAAGTGGCGTGAAGAAAATTTGAAAATACGGCGTAAGTGGATAAAATACTGAAAAAATTGCTCATGGGTTAGAATAATATGGAATCGCAAGATATAAAGTAATAATGAAAATGTTGAGAAGAGGTCAAACTGAAAGGACAGTAAATTGAAACAACAATAGAGGACAAATAAGAATGAAGAAAGGAAAGAAATTGGAAAATTAGAAAGGAGAAAGAGGAGAGAGAAAGCAAGAAATTAGGAAATAAATTTATTGCCAGGACATAAATTAATTTTAAATCAGGCGATGTGGGAAATGTTCATGTTTATAAAAACTGAAAGAAAAGGGGAGGGCGAGAAAGAACCGAAGTCGTCGATGCGCTCTAGCGTAAAAAGAGAGCCAAAGAAAGTGGATGGTGCCGGGGCGGCGCGCGTCCCCGCGACACGTGGCCCGCGTGGCGCCGGAAGCGGCCGGAGGAGGGGAGGGGGGCGCTGCTAGTGATCACCACACCCCTCCCCTCTCTTCCCCCCTCCCCCACGCTCCCTCCGCCCGGCGCCGCGCCCCGTCTTCCGGAGCACGCGGCCCTCCGTTCATTAACGAGAAGAGAAAGACAGCGCGCAACGCGATTCCGCGCCTGCGGGAGGCTTCGTCACGCCCGGGGAACCCCCGCGCCCACCACACACTGCCTGGAGCTCCTCACTAAAAATTTCGGACTTAAATGAGTATTTTTTACCGTAAAAAATGTCAGTTAGTCGAGGAAAATTTGTTTGCGGATTTGGACTACGAATCTATATTTCCTTATCCTTCCTTATCGTTACAACCCATTACACTTACATGCACTACTCGGCTGTCCCCTTGCACCAACCACGTACACCAACTTCTCTGGCCGTGTGTACATCGGGAGGCCAGTCGGAAGTTTAGAGCTTATGAGGGGGTAAGGATATGTGAAAGGAGAAAAAATCTCCGTCGATACGTCCGGTCGGCGCCAGATCCCACGTTTTAGTGGTATGGAGGAACACCGCCACCTTCCAGGATACAATGTAAAACTAGGGGCTAATGACCACAGCAATTCGCGTGCGCGGCCACGCCAAAATAGCAATCCTGTGGTCACGGAGTAAAAGTTCTTAAGTCAAAAATCTTAGTTTGGAGAAAACAAGGGTTAGATTATTGAGCCAACACTTTTTCCTATGCTCAACGCTACTTCCCAACGCTTTTGTCTCGTTAAGGAGGCAACATTTGAATTCTGTCGTTATACTAAAATAAAATATAGATACTTTACTTGTAGTTTCAGTACTTAACCCAATTTTACCCAAAAAATGACTTGTGAATACCCTGTGACCATAGAATGAGCTCTTGCCTCGAACTGCGGCGCCGGACTCCGCGCGGGCGCGCTCCGCGGCGGTCGCGAGGCTTTCGCCGACGGAGCTTTGCGTTCGCAGCGCAGCCCAGCGCAGCGCAGCGCCACGCGAAACGAAGCGGAGCGGTGCCCATAAATCACGCGTTTATTAAACGGAAGTCGTAAAGCAGGGGGTTGCAAGAGCTCCGGCGGCGGCGGCGGTGTTTAGTCGCCAAGTGCGCGCGAGGAGAGGTGACTCCGCGCGGCGACAGGTAGCGACGGGGGCGGCCGGCGCGCCCCCGATGTATTGGCAGGATGCGTGGGCGGGGTGTGGGGTGGGGGACGGGAGGTGGAAGTGGGAGGCGGAGGGAGGGCGCGTATCCTGTCTCGCACGTCGCCGTGGCCTGCCCGGAGGAATTGGCTGCTGGCTGCTGTAAGAGCATTGCAGTTGCCCGTGGTCAGAGGTGGATTTTGTCAAAAGGGCGCGTTCCGGGAGGATAGGAGAGTGTGTGTTCGTGCTATTGGATCAGGGTTAGTTGTTTGAAGTATATAGTAAGAATGAGACTGGGGGTACAGCAGGCGGAAACACGCTGCTCTAAATGACAAGAAAATCTGAATAAAAAGAGACAGAACATTTATTACATTTGGTATTGTAAAAAAACTCTGTGGTGGCAGCTGAGATTTTGTGGTATTCCAATGATGAATGCATCCCTAATAGAATACCATTTAATAATTTCGTGTTTAATCCATGTTACCTGGGCTGTAAGTAAAGCAGTTCTTGCGGAGGCGGTGGTGGCAGAAGTCTTAAAGTTCACATATGTAGGCACGATCTTGTAGGATAGGCAAGGCGCGATACCTCCCTTATCCTTGAAATTCATTTAATATTGTCCTCTAAATAACTATGAATGTTCTCAAAGTGTAGTCAGAATTTCAATGTCGATTGTGAGAAATGTTTTCACTAATTTTTCGAGTCGTCATCGCTAATGTTTCTTGCACGTTTTCATGTACCGCGTGGGCTGTTCCACTGTAAGCTAAAAATCGTAATAAAATGAGCTTTTTGTGCGGCCGTGTGCTGCAGCGCAGCGCCGGGGCGCGAAAGTAGCCCAGTGGGCCGCGAGGAAATCGCAGCGACTCTTTCATGCGCGTCGCAGCCGCGCGCGTCCTGCGGCGAGACGCGCTCTCCTCGCCCCGGCAGCGCCCCGCGGGCGCGTCTATTTTTAAGGCCCCGCGACGCGACGCGAGGCGACGCGATGCCTCTTCTCTGCATCTTTCGCGCGCGGGGCAAAGAGAGAAGAGCGACTTGCGTTCCCCCACCCACCCTCCTCCCTCCCCTTCCCCCTGCCACTCCCTGCCGCTCCTCTCCCACTCGTCTTCGCCTCTCGTGCAATGTGCCCCTCGACGCTTTTCTGTGGCCGAAGCGGCTCCACAGCTACGAGTAATGTTGCTGTGAATGAAGGGGATGCTGCTGAGTGGTTCTTGTCAGTGGTCTCGTAATTTCGTGAAATATTTCCGCTTCTGTCGGTGCCCCGCCTTCGTGCTTCTATTGGGACGCGGGTGTGAAATGCTTTATCGTTCAATTTTTCGCAACTTGCGCTCTGTTCCTTTCAAATGATATTTTTCAGAACGAGCCATCTGCAATCAAGGCTTGTTTTCTTTACATTGTGGAGTTTTTAACACTTTAAGAAATTTTTATTAATAAAAGAGAACAAACTTGTTGGAAGTTAAAAACTATTTCGTCATTGTTTCGAATTTAAAACACGCTCAGTTATTACAATAAGCTTAACTTCACTTGATACCATCCTTTATATCTTAAGAACAATAACATTTCATTATTTATTATATTAAAATTCGTAGAACCAAAGCTTCTGGACATATTGAACCCTTGGGAGAATTGAAAAGGGTAGTGAACTTGCACGGAAAGAAAAGCTGGCTCAAGAAAAAGCCCAATAGTTCCTGTGAGAAAGTGTAAACCTCTTATACTATTTTAGCTAGCGGAACTGCAGCGACACCTCCGGAATTCCGCCAAGTGCACTAATGCTGTCCGTAGTGGAGTGGCTTCCAATCGGTAGTCCAGTCGACTGCGCTGGACGTGCCCTGGGGGACGGGCGCCGCGCGGGGCGAAGTGGGCGGGGCGGGGCGGCGCGAGGGGGAAGGGAAACGGTTAATGAATTAATTGAACCCGTTCCTGTCGCCTGCGGCGCCCGCGTCCCAGCCCAGGCGCTCTATAAAACGGGTTTCGACTCGCGCTTTGGTTTCTCACGGTTGTTGACTGGCGCGCGGCGCGGGCGGGCGGGGCGGCGCAGTGCGCAGTGGGCGAGAGGGTAGCAAATACGGGGCATAACGGATTTCCTCCAGTTTTCAAGTTGGCCTACCAAAGGAAAAAGTCTATAAAATTTATAAATAAACTTGTCAAAAGTAAAATTGACTATTTTATATTATATTCGTGTCCGGAATTTTGGTTAGTTGTTTTCAAGAGGAGCAATATCTCAACGTCACGTACAGCAATATTTCATCTTGAAACATCCAGTGTTCAAATATCAAAATGTTTCGTTGTTTGTCATGAATTTGGATAAAAATTGAAATCATTTTTTTTTACGGATTGTCTTTAAATTTTCATTCCATGAGCTGCAGATGTCTGAAGAAAATACCCCTTTGTTTTATCGCGTATATTTAATAGCACGTTCTTATAAAGCAGAGATGCTGAATCTGACGGGGTCAGAACAAATGGGGCTGTAGTGGCCCGCGAGCTACTCGCCTCTTCTGAGAGGCGATCGCACCCAAATGCATCCCCCCATCTCGGGTTGACACGACCGAGCACCGATTGCCCGCTGTTAAGCACTGCGCCTGGCTTTGCCAATTGGGCCACCCTCCTGAGCAACCCTGTTGTCAAGCATTCATTAGTTGTTTACCTCTCAGAGTTACACAGTTTGAGGTAGTGGCTTTTACTGTAGGCTAAATTTGTCTTGTGCGGCTCATTAATCACAGCACGCTGACCATTCCAAACGCATTTATTAATTTCTTAATTCATTTACTTATTATTTATTAATTACTTAATTTATTTATTATTTGTTAATTACTTAATTTATTTATTATTTGTTAATTACTTAATTTATTTATTATTTATTAATTACTTAATTTATTTATTATTTATTAATTACTTAATTTATTTATTTATAATTTTATTGTTTGTGTGCCGCCGCGTGGTTCGTCGTTTGGGCCAGTGCGTTGGGCGCTGGAGGGGCGGGCGGCGGGGCGGGGCGCGGCGCCGCGCCAGGTGCCGGCGCGAGGCGTGGTGGGAGAGGCGGCGGCCGGCGCCGATTTTTTTCCGCGCGCGTTATTAGAGGTTATGGTTGCCGTGATTTATTCGGCGCTGACGGCGCCCGCGGGGTGCGTACCGTCCAGGCTGACCCAAGTGGCCCCCGCGGCGCGCTCTGGGAAGCTCGCCCGCCCCCGCCCCCCGCTCACCCCCCCCCCCCCCCCCACGCGCGTGGCGCTCTTCCGCTTGCGGCGCGGAGCGGCCAATCTGCGCTCGACCCCTGTCGGCTGAGAGCAGAGTTAGAACTCGCCGATGTATAAGGCGCAGTGTTTTTCCACTATCAGTTTCTTAAGAGGTGTATCTTATGTGCCGGTGCTCAGTTTCTGAGATGTCAAGTGATGATAAGGTTAATTGTGAAGTAGTTTTTGGTTCTGAAAGTTAAAGTGACGGGTGACAATGATTGGGCATTCTATACTAAAATAATATATGACTGCTCTTTGCACTTTTGTGTTTGTATTTGGGTTCTTATTTTGAGCTAATATATGAATGTTTTGCACTTAATAAAAATTACATTGTTTCGTTGATTCACTAAAATAAATTTACAAAAGCGTAATTTACTTTTTTGTTGCAAATTATTTCTTAAAAATTATGGACGCCTTTTACCCCCTGTCAAAAGGTAAATGCTTTAAGTGTATAGTTTCTTTTTAATCCTATAATCTCGGGCTTGTTTATTGCAATTAAATGACTCGTGTTCATTTGCAACCTGTCATGGTGGCGCAGGGTTTGCAGCTGCGTCCAAAGTATGCGGAGCTGAAGACTGCTTATCGACTCCCGCGTGAGGGATTGGTGTTTTCACCGCTGGTGATGTCGTGGTTGGCTTCCCAAACCATGTTACGTATCACATCTATTCATCATCCTTTCCGTAATCATTCATCTGTCTTTCCTCACCCCCTCACAATCACACATGCCATGCACAGCTAACCATCACACTGATGAAAGAAAGAAAGAGAATGAAAGAAAGAAAGACAAAGAAAGAGAAAAGAAAGAAAGAAGGGATGGTGGCAAGGGCAAAGGGAGGGAGCGAGGGCATGTACTGCATATAAGCTCCTTCGTCTGAGCTCGTAAACAGACTGCTATTCGTCACCTTTCAGTTGTGCAAATGAATACGATAATGCTTTGTGAAATGTGTAATTAATTATGATTAAATTTTAAAATATCATACACTGTTGGATGATGTATTTATATTTTTAAAACATTACAACTGATCGCAAATTCCAATTGGAGTACGATTGGATTAACCCAATATTGTTTGGCCTAAACATAACGATTTGTAATTAAATTACGTGCAATTTCGTACAGCATTCAGATCAAAGGGCTGAAAAACAGTTGCCAACGTAAATAAAATATCATATATTTACGAGGGTGACCACGTTTTCCTAATGAAAACCATTTTAATTTTTGTAATGTAATTTCGCGTGCGGTCTTATTTTTTAATTTCCTCACGTATACTTTCGTGACCCATGCTATAAACGCTACGAGTACGAGTACAGATAGTCGGATATGGTTATACATAATATTTTGCGATTATTATTAATGAGAAAATCAACATTTATGGAGGTGCATCACACCATTTTGCTGAAGCTTTCATTGTCAGATCGTGGTTTTGAGCTTGAGATTTTGTTAGTTTTGCAGTCTATCGGTGCTTCTCACTTGTTTGCATTATTTTCACATTCAATCATCGTCTTATTCCCATTTTGATTGATCCATTACTTTTCGATTTTCAATTACATTAAACGTTTTATGCCGAATTATTACTCCCAATGTATTATTCAACATTTCCGAAACTCTTGAGTAAGGTAGGTGCATTCAGTCATTTCTTGAGCTTGGGCAAGGGATGTAGGTTGTGCCTTTGTTATGCTCTCTTGCACCGGAAACGTATTCACAGCATTAGTTTGCTTTTGCCTTTCCACTGCATAGTGGTTGAAATGAGTGGATGGTGATGGTGAAGATGCCAGATAGACAAAGATGGAGTAAGTGTCAGGTGTGGTACGTCGTATGATAAACCAAGCCCGCGACAACTATACAATGAAAAGTGTCCCTTTACGGGACTGGACCCCGGTTTCTTCCGTTTTCAGTCTCGGACCCTGTCCCAAGTTCTTATGCCACCACTCCCGGTTACATCTTTCCTTACCGAATCTTGAGTATGAGAGTTCTCAACAAATATAAGATTCTTTAAAAACGAATTATAACATTTTTTCGCCCTGCGTCAACTCGGCAAATTTTTGATATGACAAACGTATGTATGAATACAAAAAGCAGAGGCGAACTCCACTTATACCTTTGACCATGTACGTCACTGGCGTCCTTCAAAATGTATTAGAAAATGACGCAAGGTTGAGTCCCCCTTATTATCCCTAACGCCTCGTGTGCGCTTACATTTTAAGTGAGATCTCTGAATCCTTGCCCTGAGATTCGGCACGTGCGCATTGAGCCTGCCCGCCGAGCAGGTTGCGGCGGGCTGTGCCCCGCCTCATGCGAAGGGCGCTGCGCGGAGATGGCCTCGGGGCGGGCGGACGCCGCGTCGCGTCGTGTCGCGTCGCTGCGCGCGCCGCGTGCCGGAATGTGTGCGCTGCGCTGTGCTGTGCTGCGCGAAGCTGCGCGCGCGAAGCCACCTCGCGCAGTCGGCGGCGCGCCGCTCGGCGTCACCACTTCCGCTGCGCGCCACGCGGAAACGCTACGCCGACGTCCGCTGTGAACCAAGCCTTCCGCCCGCCCCGCCCCGCCCCGCCCGTTTGCGGTGGTGCCTTCGGAGGAACGTTTCTTCACGCCCCCCCTCCCCTCCCCGTGTATCAAAGGCTGTTGTAATGGTCTTTGACGAGGGATTGGTGGTTTTCGATTCACAGAAGTTATCGTAATGTCTTCTACGTCTTACGTATGGTCAGTGACATTCCACAAAGGTCAGGAAGTTGGAGCTTTTGGAGCGGTGCTACGCTGGTGGGAGATACCTGGTTGGCGGAAACCTCACAAGCCGACGTAGGTCGGCGCCAGAACTTGCCAGCCAGTGGGGGAAGATCACCGCCTCTTCCACCTACACTGTACATGCACTACACTTAAGGGACGAATGACCGTAGCAGTTGACGCAACCAAAATCATTAATCAATCTGTCAATAAATAAAAGTCGAGGGAGGAAACAACTTCGAGGTTCTTATACATTTTTATATAATAAATAGAACCTTTATATAATACTCTCAAGATTTTGCTTATAGCATTTATGCGCTTATTCAAGTGGAACACAGTAGTGTAGTTTATTAATGTCGCTTGGATAAGAAATCGTTTCATACTTCTTTTCTGTGGATGCCAGATATAATTGTGAAAAACTATTGTCTGAATGTTGAAATAATCAAATTAGCATTATATTTGAATTCATGATACACCATTAAAAGTGTATTTCGCGGAAACCACGAAGTTCCGTCTCTGCCCAACTTTTTAGTGGACCGGAGCACCGCCTTCTGAGTCTGGCTGGCCCGTGGATGTCGTTCCAGGCTGCGAGGAAACAAACTGCATGTTATGCAACGTGACTTCTTTTTCTCTTATTGGCAGTCATCCCAGGAGTTCCTAGTAGTCGTCGCTGTTCAACAAGAGCAATATGTTGCTGGCGATGGATGCGCTGATTTTATCGGTGGCGTAATGGGCGTGGAATTAGGAGCCTGCGAGAGGCGGGGAGTGCGTGGCCTTCCCGCGGGCGGTGGTAGAGAGGGCGTGCAACGGAGGCGAGGGATGAGCGCAGTTGCTTGGAGACATCGTCCCGGCATTTCTACCACTCTCGTCGTGATGAAAATCGAAAAGGAAATGGAATTTTGCTGGCAAAGCGTACGTCGACGTTTGACTATGTTCTCATCTCGTTGAAAGGTACACCGTGAAGTAAAAATTAGGAACGTCTCTGCATCACTCAGCTTGTACAATTATATACAGTTTGTTTTGAATGTGAAAGGAATTTAGATTAGAGCAATATTTGCCTTTTTTGTGTTTGTGATCTTTCCGTAGACCTTTCTGTGCAAGATTTTTCGTGTTCGTGACCTTTCACGCACGATCTTTCTTTCCTCTTCGTTGTCCTATCCTCACCCCTTACTTACATTTATTTACACTTATGCGTTCATGCAGTACACTGTTAATCATGTGGGGAGATTAATCTTGGGCTTATTTTGTACCGGCTGGCGCTGGTGGGAGATACCTTGGAAAAACCTCACAAGTCGACAAGCAGGTCGATGCCACATCTCACTATCCAACAGGGGAAGAACAGTACCTCCTCCCGTAATAAAACATTTACTACACTTGTGGTGACTAGTGACTACAGCAGTTGACGCGTTCGGAAACAGGAAATGTTCCTGCATCATCACCAAAATTTTTACTTCTAGGCGGTTCATTTCATTAAGGATCATCGTTGCGTTCGTTGCAAGCTAAATTAATTAGTAAATTAAAGTGACATTGCAAGTGTCCAGAATAACTTCGTGAATTGTGGCAAGTGTGTGGACGTAGTGCGAATAGAGTAGAGGCTATTGAATACAGACTTGTGGCCCATTGAAACAGAGAGGTATGTCTGCCCGGCCCAAAGGAACTCGTTGACTCTTTAGTAGCCCAGACGCGTCGCCCCTGTGCAGGATGTGGCAGAACTTTTGTTTGCTGTCTGCAGATAGGGCGTTGCATATTTATTTCCATAAACGGGAACGTGCGGGAAGTCCCTAACCATCGCTTGAGGAGTGGAGAGCCGGGCAAACGTACAAGAGTAGGACCTCTCGAAGTATTTTGAAAGCTTCAGCCCGTGCATTGTTAGTTAAAAAATGGAAATCTCTGAGGGGATCTTTGAGGGGCTGTTCCGTACGTTTCATTTTTTGATGAGAGAAAACTAAATTTATCTGCTCGTCGTTAACTTTATACTGTGACTTGCCTTTTATGTACGGTTGCAGGCGATATTTCGCTCCCTTTTTTAGGGGTGGATGTGATGAAGATGGGAGGGATTGCTAGGAGGGTTGATATTCGCCCGATTACTCATCCGAGATTTGGCACAGATTTGGCACACCTTAGTAATTGAGCTATGTTTACTGAGTAAATTTTGATATTGAAATGTAATTACATTTACTGCAAAAAGATAACTAATGATGCAAAATATTTATTATTATTATTATTATTATTATTATTATTATTATTTAGTTTCATAATTATAACAGAATCCAGGGTATAAAATACTACCTTGAGTTGCCAGTGCATTTGCTTTAAGATAAATTGTCAAGTTACTGTTTCTTTAATGGGAGCAAATAACCCTCCCGTCGTCTTGCCCTCGTGCCGCTGGGCGTGTCCATCGAGGATGTAGAGGACCACATTGCTGATATCTGCAAGGCACGTGGCGCAATTCATGGAGTAGGGTACACGCTATAATTTATATCAACTATATAAGAGTCAACGCTGTATCACTCCCACGCTCACGTCCTCGCCCTCCACCGTACTAACGCCCACTATCTTCCTACGCTCACGCCGTCGTTAGCCTCACGCACTCGTCCACTCCCAAGCCACTGCTTACACCCACACTTGTACGTAAGCCCAGGCCCTTGAAATTGAACACTTGATACAAATACATGTTCAAGTGTGACTTACAAACTGGAGATCTCTTGCACTTCTTACTTCTTTATTAGTATCATGTATGGACTGGTCAATGTGACTCATGAGCCCCGAAAAAAATATCGGAGGAATGGCAACTGTACCGGACATTCCATTTTGCAGAAATGAAGAAGTCAATGAGTGATCGCTGAATGAGTGTGTGGTGGAAAATATGATGAAAAAACCAAACCCCATGAAGGTCTCAATTCCGCAATGCACTAATTCCACACATTTTCATATTCGAAACGCAATTCCAAAAACGAAAGTCTATCAGTCTGATCCACGGGCTGTCCCCAAATGTGGCATTTTGTAAGTTTCTTTCGTGGAGCGAAGACCCCGTTGTCTAGTTTCCATTTTTTTTTCGATTCGATTCAAATCGCGCCGTACAGTTGCAGCACGTAGTGCATGGTGGCCACAGCTAGATCTACCGCAGCTCGGAGAGCCTTGTAATTACCCTAGCGAGAAAGTTAAACGCACTTCCGTTGGGAACACGGGCGACAACTGCTTTCAGCGGATCTTTGTTGCCCTTTTTATACACATAAATGCCACTTCCATTGTCCACCACCGGATACACTGACTTACAGTGAATGGATTATGTACTTTCCTTTCTAGACGGTCTTTGAAAGAGATGCCTGGTTGTATACACACGCTTTGTTTTGATTGACGTCAAAACTATGTTACTGATACGTTCTTGGTACTCAAGGAACTGACTTGGTAGCATTAATTTTGCTGCTTATCGGAGACATAACATGTGGCTCCTCATCTATTCAAAGATTAACTTGGAACTCAACTTCCAAGAATAGTGGCTGCAAGGTCTCGGTCAGGTTACATTAAAATATATTCTAGAAAGATAGTTTTTGAAAGTAAGGTCAATTCTTTGTTTTAAACTAATAAATAATCTGTTTTGAAAACTGCTCTTTGATATGTGGCCAAATTATTTTCCCGGATTTTGACTTTTACTAAACAGTTAAAATTCCATTTGCAATAAAAACAAGACAATGATGTAGGTCGTTCATAAAATACCTCCATCAGCTTGACAGTTCGGGTTTCGGAAAATCATACAATGGATTCATTATTCGGATCATCATTAGTTAATACAGTAAACCTTGTTAGCACGAATTCACTTAACACGAATTTCGCCGTAACACGAACAAAACTTCGGTCCCGGCAAAGGGATTACCAGTAAAAGAGACATTTATAATCCTTGGATAACTCGAATTTTTATAACACGAACTCCGATTTTTCGGTGCCTTGTAATTCGTGTTTAATGAGAGTTGACTATATAAATTTACATTTCATGATTATATTTTTCTGATTAATTCTCCCCCCCCCCCCTGAGGCAAAGTATATCAAAGGAGTATAAGCATAGATGTCTCTTCTGTGAGATAGTGATGGTGGGGGGGCTTTTGTAATTTTGGACAATACCGGACACGTAGTGAGAGGTCAAAAAATTAAAAAAAGGAAAGAAGAGGGTACGTGTTCATGGACGACTTTCAAAAAAATGAATTCATCAGTTTCCAGTTACAGAAGTTTATCTTTTATATGAACTATTTTTTATTATGATCGTTGGTGATAATACGACTAACTAGCATGTAAGTCATTTCAGATAAATGTATTTATTTATGTGAATACGTATTTGATTTCATAGATTAGGTCTCTATTAAAAGATGTCCTTATCGCTGTGAGAATGAATGCCTTTCCTTCATTCTCATTCACATTTGCTGGTCGATTATGCCCCCAGCACATCGCCCCAACGGCCTTTGTTGTCTATCTCTCGCCTCACGCCCATC
>JAHLJT010009355.1:32827467-32988578 GCA_031308135.1 Acheta domesticus
TATTGTACGTACCTCTTTAGTTTCCGAGTTCCGATTAAAGAAAACAGCTGCCATTCTCAAACTTTTGATAACCAAGCTAACAGTAATAATGATGTGCAAATGCAGTTTTTTGAGGAATAGATTAATGTCTGTTATCTGGTAGATTTGTAAAACTATTCTGACACTTTTGAAGCACACAATATTGTTTCAAATAATTTATTAACATTTTGACTTTCGATTCTAATTAGTGTCTTTTTTAAAAAAATATGGACCCGGTTCGATAAAAAGACTGTGGAAAAACTTTAAAATACGTATTTTATATAAAATTGTCCTTTATATATTTGGGTTGTCTAGATGTTGTTAAGCAGCTCTCATTTATAGACCCGTGATTTGTATAATATTGATTATTTTTATATAAAATGCTACTGGTTTTAACGTTTTTACCAAGTGTTATTAACAAACCTGGATCTGAGATACTTTTAAAAGATCCAAGTTAGTGTTGAAATGCCAAAATCTTCAAAAACTAACTTAAAAAATAAATTTGTATTGTCTTCTTTAAAGGTAAGAATACTTTTACAGAATCGTTTAATGCTGTAACTTTTGTGATTATCACTTAGTTCTGTGATATCCTTGACGGAAAATTCGTGTAACTGTTTTGATAGTTTGCCCCAACGTGAATGAAACACCAATGTCGACATAGGTCTATTGTGTGGAAAGAACGTCAAAAGAGATAAGCAGATCCATTCATAAACAGCTGGAGATGTACGCAGACGTGTAAACGCGTGAATCAAAGCTTGTCTTCACGCCTCCTTTTGTTTTATCTGGATGCTTTTATTTCGAACAATAGTTGATAAAGATTTCTGAGAAATGTTGATGAGTGTGAATTCTTGATTGATTGACTTCGACAGTTTTTGATCAATTGCTTGAAAAGCTGTCTAATAGTTTTTGCTGTATTGCCACTATTTACTTTCTTTTTCTCTGAAGAATAAGAAGCTCGAAGATGGGAAACTACGATTGTACAAAGGTCGTTTCTCAGACTTATTGCTTGGATGTGGTTTTTGAGAAATCGTTGCTTGTCTATGGAAGCGGAAATCAACTCTCCTGGTTTCTAAATTATTAACCAAAATCGATTTCTGAATACATGTTGTGAAGCGTCAGGCAAAAAGCCTGAAATTCTTAGTTGTTAAAAGGTAGCATTTTCTCAACTAGTCCTGCTACCTGTGCTGTTACTGGGGACATCAATAACGTATCGAAATATTTTGCATTCCTGTTGTTTTAAAATTGATTGTTATTACATACACTACAGACTTTTCTTGTGCGACTGTATGAGATTTTTTTCTTGAAATTATGCTGATGCTTTCTCTTTGTTCCAGGTAAGTTACATGAGCGTTGTTTTGTAACTATGGGCCTGTCGAGAAGGTAAGTTGAAGGCTTATTCGCCCGGCGTATGTTCATGTTATTACGCCCAAGAACGAAGAATGTAATGCACTTGGAGATCTTTTAATGTAATAGGAGGTGTATGTGCTCGTATGTGTTAAGAAAATATTAATACTTTTTGAAAATATCGAAATGTAATGTTTCCGACATTGTTAGTTTGATACTGCCTAGATATTTTGATTTTAAAAATGTTTTAAAATATTTTTTACGCAGTTTTATTTTTATTCATTAACAAATATGAATTAACAAAATTGTTCTCTAGAAAAAAATTAAAACGCGTCTCATTGATAAGTTGTCAGTCTTGGTTTTGTTGTACGAACAGAAAATAGTTCATGAATGCTTTTCAACAACTCTGAAGTTGAACTAAGTGAGTTTAGAAAGATTTTTCCAGAGCAACTCCTTGTTGGTTGTGGGTTAAAACCTATTTGGATGCAGAAAGCCTGCGTCCCACGCTACTCGTAGGGAATTTTAATTTCATACCAGCGGATTCTTCAGGATTCCAAGGCAAATTTTCTTATACCTTCGTTACACAAAGGACCAGATCCATACTCTCATTTTCAGTTTGTTTCCCAATGCAGGCTCTAACGGCCGATATGTGTAAATTAATATGTAGGTATGTGTGGGCTTAGAGCTTGTCTCGGCATGGGGTGGCCTGCTAACGGTGATAGCTGTAGGAGGGTAAGTCCACAACCCGAGTAGGTCGGTGTCCTATCTCGCATTCTAGCAAGGGAAGAACACCGCCACCTCTCGGGATATAACACGCACGACACTTACAGGACTAATGAGCACATTGATGCGCCCGGAAGCACTATTGAATCTGGCAGTGAATGAGAAGGGGGTGGACCTAGACCTGGGTGGGGCCGACGGAGGCGGGCGCCGGGCGCGCGCGGGCGCGGGCGCGCGCGGGCGCGGGCGCGGGCGCGTGCGTCCGCGGCGGATGACGCCACATCCGGTCGGCGGCGGGCGACGGCGCGCCAGATGGCTCGCCTCGAGGGCGGCGGCGGCGGCGGCGCGCGCACGCTGGCGCAACTGAAACAACAAGGGCGGCGCAGGGCGGAGCGTGCCCGCGAAACGGTAGCCCTGCCCTCGTCCTGCCCTTCAGCCTGCCCTTGCTCGCCCACCCGTACGCAGGTGCAACCCTGAACACCACAGCAAATCAGGCACTGGGGGTGTTCGCAATGCACAGAACCCTACTCTGCCCTGTACATGTCGTTTGCTCCCGAATCTGGTCACTGATACGGCTCTTCCTGTTGCATTAACTTCCGCCTTCACTTAGCTTCTTGTTTTCATCTTCTGCCTGAATTTGTTTGTGAACCCCGCTCCTCGTTTCGTTTCATTTTGCGTTTGACCTCACTTTGTCTGTGCACCCCCACTACTTTCGTAGTGCTTTACCTTTTCCTTTCTCTCTGTTCCATCTCCTCGTGCCCCGTTAATATTTTCTTCTTTTTCGCCTTCTTCTTCTTGTTTTTTTTCTTTTGGCGCTTCCTTGTTAATTTTTTCTCACCGAATAAACCTTTTCTTTCTATTTCATGTATCCCTTCGTTACTCTTGGATTACCTATGCACTTCTCTCCGTGGCATTTTTCTTTGCCGCTTGTTCTGTGTCGGTTCTTCGCTATTCAGAGCTTCCGTACGGCCTCGCGCTCCTCTTCCCCAATCTGCATCTGGCACCAGCGCTGCCGCGAGCGCTCCCGCCGCGCCGCTGGCCGGATATTGCGGAGGCCGCACGTCTCTCCTGATGGGCCGGGCCTTGTTCTTGAATTCGTGGAGTTTCTGGGACGTTGCTCTCGCCAATGGAAAGCTGTCAGAATAATGATTCCGTACATCCTGCCGAGCATTGCCTACCCAAGATTTATTGGCGACATGGATGTGTTGATGTGCATCTATGATGAAGAAAGGGCAATGTAATTAATAATCAGCAAATGACCACTACGAAATAACTGTGGATTATTATTAGAACTATTAACGTGAAAATAAATTTGTTGTATTCATGTTTGTTCATTTAGTATATTTTATTATTTCTATGATTATAAATAATTTATTTAATTGGCTTTGGGAATTAATCCCGGTTGCAAATTCTTCACACTTATACGTCTAATGCAACAAAGAGCATTAAAATATGTACACTCCTATTCCAGTTAAATGTTATTTCATTTTAGGCATGCATACTAAAACGCAAAGGCTCTTCACTGACTACTGATCCTATTAACAACTATGCCAAGTAATATGACGTGTATTCATTTGTTAAAAAATTGCAATATGAGCATTAGCATTGATATGGGACAGGAAAACTGATTTTAATGGGATATTGTACACAATGTAGAGGTAGATTTAACGATTCAGAACATAGTTGACTTATGAGAATATGAAAATAAAAATTATCTTAACCTTAAAAGTATCTTTTTTTCGGTTGGTCTTAAATACATAAAACATTTTGCGTAATAGTTTCTTTAACTTCTCAGCGATGTGTTCGTGAAAGAATTAAGGTTTTTTTCATTTTCTCTTTGACTTTTAATTTTTTGTACTACCCGCTGCGTTAATTTTCCTTGTTCATTTTTCACTTGGACTTCAATATTTTGCCAGTGGGTCAAATGTCTCCTTCAATCTATTTCAAGGTAAACATTTAAAAAAAATAAAGAACGCTTACGAAAATTATAATAATAATAATAATAATAATAATAATTATTATTATTATTATTATTATTATTATCATTATATGAATTCATTCATAACAAAAACATTCATGAGTAATTTAACGTACTTGGGGTAGCTAAATTCCATTTGAGAACCACATGACCGTTGCATTGACATCTGGTTTTGGGCTCTACCTGCTCTGCTCGGGCGGGTAGCCCAGTAGCTCTGGGGGAAGGGAGGCCGCGCCCGCGCTCCGCCCCCGCAGCACCTCGGAGTGGCAACTTGAGGGACAGCGTCCGCTCGCCTCGGGCCCCTAGCGGATCACCCGCTCCGTCCCGCTCCGTCCCGCTCCGTCCCGCTCCGTCCCGCTCCGTCCCGCTCCGTCCCGCTCCGTCCGCTCCGCCCCGCCCCGTCCCGCCCTCCCTCCCGCCCTGCTCCGCCCCGCCCCGTCCCGCTCCACCCCGACCCGACCCGCTCCACCCTGGCCGCCCCGCTCCGCCCCGCCCCCTCCGCCTTGCCCCACTCCGCCCCTGCCCGCTTCGCCGCGCCCCGGCACCGCTCCTCTCCGTCCCGCCCCGCACCCCCGCCCCGCTTGCCCCGCCCCGCCTCGCCCTGCCCCGCCTCGCCCTGCCCCGCCACGCCCCGCCTCGTCCCTCCCCGCCACGCCTCCCCCAATCGTCGCCGAACCGGACGGTGTGCCAAATGGCGAAAACGTGGCAATCGCTTTACAAATTCTAGTTTGTGAAGGGGGAATTCCAACTGTCATTGTTGGTAGAGGAATCTTTCGTCCGTTAGTTTTGAAAGTCCCAGGCAAACGCTTGCAGTATCTGTTGTGCACATAGACATTGTGAACTTGGCAGACGGTTAATGCTCTTGTAACGGCTGAGGAAGTAGTATCACATATTGGGTAAAGCATTTATAAACAGTTCAATTTTTTAATGGATGTGTCTTCTGGAGAAAAGTAAAATTATTTTACGAAAATTAAAGTAAATTTCCGCGATTTTACATTAAAAGAATAAGATACATTTCAGCTACCTAGCTCAACAGTTCTTTTTAACGCCATGAAACATCTCAAAATCAATATTAGCTTTTAGCCTAAGCAATTATACTTGTAATGTTCTTTTGCGGTTCGGAAGTTTAAGATTAACGTTTGAAGAATTTTCCTTATTCGACTCGACAGACTACGATAGGAAGATCAAAAATACGGAAGTAGGTTTTTTTGACGTGCATTGTTGTTTCTCGAAATTTTAATAAAATATTTGTAATCAGCTCCCTGAAAAAAAACCTCTGACGGAGTTAATAACCTGAGAGATTTCTTATAAGAACCAAACAAGTTTAAAATTCTGTATTTTATGATATTCCACAGAGTTATTCCCTACACCTGGCGCTATCTGCCGCGACATTTCCTTTCGGCAAGTGCCAAACACATTAAAAGATATAAGGGGCGGGGAAAGTTATAAGTTATGCACGTCTACGCAATGAAGATTTTGGTGCCTCCTAAAAACCTGGAATTTAGATTAGTGTGGTTCTTGCAAGAAATCCATCCATTCGTAGATGTCATTTGAGGTTTTGCTCCACGTTTGTGTTCTTCGGCCACAACGTGCTCCTCGGCCGCTGCCGGTCGGGATCTACGGCGCCGAGCGTTGCGCCTCGGAGCGCGGCCGAGCGCCGCAATTATCGTGATGGAGCACCCCAAAGTGGGGGTTTATAATTTTTGCCCCGGTGGACTCGCGAACGCGCTCGTATGTATCTCTGTTTGAAATCTAACAAGCCGCCGCGCCCGCAAGTCGTGCAATGAAATTTAATTATTGTGAAGAAAAGAGGGAGAATGTGAACAAAAGACACAAAATGTGGTAAATGTGTTCTAGAGGTCTTGTGCAAATACAGGATTTTATCGTTTGCGTTTGTGAGACTTCCGCGATCTTCTAATCCTCGTTTCAACAAATTATTTCAAGTACAGCCCTTGCCACTCATATAAAAGTTGCTTATCCCAAAAATGTGTATATTTCAGAAAAACGTTTGGCTCTTTCATTCTACCTTGACATCTGTACAGTCTGACGTACACTCGATTTTTCAGTTTTCTTTTAATGTACTACGGAAGCGTGCCAGCGTAAATTCTTGTGAGATCATTGCGTTACCTGGAGAGATACTTTCCATGAAGTGCGTACTTTTTAATGAAATAAATGATACTATTACAGTGTACACGGAATGAATTGTGTTCAAAGAGCACATGAGGCGTTTGTCGGTATTCACGACACCTGCTAAGCAATTCGGTGCATCGGTTTTCCCAGCGGGAATGTATTGGCGAGGCCGTCTCCGTTTTCATTCGGAGCGGCGAGGGGCTTATTAGGGGAATGAAGAACGGGACTTCTCGGCGCGGCAATTGAAAAGCGGAGAGCTCGGAATCAATTTGCCCTGAGCGGCCTCGAGCTCTCTCGCGCGCGCGCGGGCGGCTGGCGGAGTGGCGGCGTCGGCGTCGGCGGGGGCGCTGGAGCGTGACGGCGCCGCGCGCCACGGCCTCCTCCTCGTGGATGCTCTCGGCCCCCATGCACGGATCGTGGAATACAAACCAAATACAGTCGACTCCGGTTATAGTGAACTTCTGTGGACTGACGTGTTGGGTTCACTACATCCGAATGTTGCCAAAATTAAATATAATTTCACCACAATTATTTATTTTATTAATATAGAGATACCGGGAAATTCATTAAGAGCACGAACCTGAAAATTTCAATGTCTTTATTTGTCCTTAAAAAATCCATTATTTTTAGTTCTTTGCTTCGTACATTTTTTCATATTTAGTATAATTTCTCTAGATCCTTCTCTTCACACTTGATTCTGCATTGTCCACTGTCCCTTAAGTATCTTAATGCAGTCTTGATACCTTGCAATGCCTCTTGCACTGTTGGAACACCGTCTCACTCTCCGAAGGCCCTTCTACAAGCCTAATAACGTACGACATAAATTTCATTTCCAGGACTTACTTCCTACTTTCACTATAAGGTTCAGGTTCAGTTTCAGGTTCAGAGGTTCAGGTTCACTACATGCCGAATCTCCTTATGCTTATTTGTAATGTAAGTGAAACGGGACCAGTGACTGAAGTTCACTATAACCGAGGGTTCACTATATCAGAGTTCACTATAACCGGAGTCGACTCTACTATTTTATATAACTGACGCCCCAATGTTAGGCATCACGCCTTTGTGTTGTTGATACTGTTTCATGACTTTTGATAATAGGAATAGCTTAATTTTGCTTCTGGAATTGTTTTAGTAGATTTTGATTTTGTCTTTTTTGCCTATTTTTGCCATTTTGTCTTCTTTTTGTTTTTTCTGCCTTTTACGTCATTAGTTTTGCAATTTTTCTCCCTTCGCACCGGTCTCAATCTAGCTGCATAAATACCTGCAAGCCTAGACAACACGACGACACTGTCGTATTTTGTCTTTCTGTGGAAGCTGACACTGTAATTAAAAATCTAAATGAAAAAGGAAGGCGATACCAGTCAAGATTTTGTTTTCTTTTCCATTGATGAGATTTCCTTAGGGTTTATTCGCTCACGAAAAATCCCTTCTACTCTTGAGTGTGGTCTCCGATGTCTTTTTAGGACAAACCCCTTTGTAGAAGATATATCCTTTTCAGTACTGACGATTCCATAAGTGCGAAGAACGAGAAAAATAATTCCGTTTCCACTGATGCCATTTCAAGATTCAAACGGTAGTCCACAATATCATTTGGAGGAAATAGCGTCGCGAATGAAACAAATTCGTAGCCATCATACCGGATGGTGAGGGTAGAATGAGGTTTACAAAGAAAACATCGTTTCATTACGCCCCTTTTTGCCTATTTTGATAAAGATAAATGCCTTTTGCCTGTCTCTTTTAAGTAAAGTAAAATGCGTGAACTTCCGGGGTCTACTTAAATACATAGTTCATCTGTAATCTCACTAATTTCGAACCCTACATGCTAACATTTAAAAATAAAATCCTTCCCTCGAAAAAATATAAGACAGGCTTTGTTAAAAAGAGATTCTGGGGCCTTCGAGAAACTGATAAGGTGGTCGATAGTTGCTTTGCTTGACATTCATGCATTTTCTAACAAACATATCTTTTATTCGTGCATTTACAACTTGCCCTTCGCGCTTTTGACTGCCAGGTCTGAAAATCTGCTTGAACAAATTTGAGTAAAGAAATCCCTAACCGTTGTACGATTACGTGAACAGTTTATATACATGCCTCGCTGCAACACCACATCGCGATGGATATCTTTCGTCGAGTTCGAAATATCACACATGCGTTGTGCGAGTGAATCCATAAAACACATCCTTGTGTGTTATCGACATAATGGGTTCTGAGAAGAAACTGATGCCAGTAAGATTTATGAATGATACAGCGATGCTATCTCTGATTCCTGAGAAAAAGTTGGATGACTATGCCTCCCATTGTAATGTGGGCTTCGCGTCTACTCTACAGACCTTGTTGAGACTCTTAAACTCGTTGTCTAACCAGCGACTCCTCTTTTCATACACAACTTTGCAGAGCTTCCGTATATCATGGTACTACATCTCATCTGTAATCCTAATTATATAATTATTGTACGGTATATTTTCGTTAATGAGCATTACCCCTTGTAAAATGTTCATTTTATTTTGGAGCGGGGACTAGTTCACCTTGTCATGAAGGGCGATGTGAGCGTTGTGAATTTTTATGATCTGGCGGCTAACGTCATTTTTTTGTTTCCTTTGCTTCCTTCGTGCCATGTCGAGCGTGTATTTTTTTTTCAGGCGGTGGCGAAGGCGGGCGGCGGTGGCGACTGAGTCTGGGTCGTAAATCCGAGGGTGATGCTGCCGTTTGTTCAAGATTCCTTCGCGTCTAGCGGGATTGGTTTGTTCGCGGTTGGTGCGCGATATGTTTCACGCCATGCTACTGGATATTCCGATCGCCATTCAACTGTATTTGCACCTTCTTAGGGCGGACCTGCTTTCCGTTTTTGACATTGTTGGAGAATACAGTAGAATGTACGATATTACCTTTTCTGCATGACGTTTAAAATAACACAATGGGAAATTGTTGATCGAATTTGGCTGGCTCGATTTTGCCAGTTGTTTCGCAATGTGATGAACGAGCATAATGTATTTTTAGTTTTTTACTGGGAAAATTTTATGATGTGTTAATGTACGATGTTTCAAAATTGAGTCTTTGAGACATTTAGTTTAATAGAAATAATGGTGTGAATTTTCATTCTAATTTTTCAAAGTGACTAGTGGGGTTCCGCCGAACTGCTGTGTATGATTTTTTTTTCGATCATTGGATTAGTTTCTTTTTTGACTGTAGGCGCACGAGGAAGGCAGAGAAAAGATGGGTCCTCTAGGGAGGAACCATTTGTCCAGTCGAGCGCGGACTTTGCAAAGTTTATCATCAGTCACAAAAGTGAAATAAAGACATCAGGTCTTGTTTGTTGCAGACTTCCTAACATGTAAGAGCAGAGATGATGAATTACAGATAACATGTTTTGATCATATCATTTTGTGTTGGTGACGTAAGGGGTGTAACTTACGTAGATTATAAATGGACACGATTATTTTTAAGATGTGCGATACTTGTTTTAATCTAATTTGCTAAATTATCTTGTCTTTGAAGTTAGTTAATGAATATTTTGAATGAAAAAGAGCATAATTTTACCATTCAGGGCGGTGATTTGCTTTCATGAAGAGTCTCGAGATATATATGATAGGATGTGTAATCACTGTATTTGCACTGTGTTGTTGGCTCTTGGTCCGTGTTGTCTGCAGTACCGCTAACGTTACAACTACAGGCATAATAGTACTCACACAAACAAATATGAAATTCTCTGAAACAACTTTTCTCCACCATTTAGGACTACATTTTAATGAGTAGGAATGTGTTTAGTTTTGGGAACGATATATCCCTATTCAGTATTTCAGTAACTCCTCGATACGGATGTTCGGATGTGCGGTCTCATCACTCACGGCTAGACCACTTCTCATGACATTCTCACTTCTCACTTCTCTGAGACATTTGAGGTGTCATTCTACGCGTCTCTGTCTCCTGATGGGGAACTGATAATTTGTATTCGGATTCGGCCGGAAGATTCAAAGAAATTTACAAAAGCATGTTTTTGCGTGTTTTGGCGTTGTCATCTCCGTGAGTATGCCGGGAATTAAACCAGTTCCACCTAAATAGTTCTATGCTGATTAAATTCTGGTATCCAAAGGCATATTTCGCTCAGTACGCCATAATTTTCTTTCACGACGTTAGCAACACTCATGTTGACATCTATAAGTGAACAAGAACAATCTACAGGTGATCTTTGTGCATTATTGTACATATTAGCAAAAATCGTAAAAAATCTAGCTTTACTAAACTCTAACTATTCGCATCAGCAATACCTTCATGTATTTCTTACGTCGATTATAATTCTCAAAATTGGAATATTACTACTTCATATCCCGTATGGAAGTATCATACAAGGCCATTGGGTGTTGGGAATTTTTGAAGGTGTGTACACCGTTGTCAGCTACTACGATTCATTGGTAACTCAATTGAACTGTAAGAACAAACTACGCATAAACAAAACGAAGTATGAAATATATTTTCAACACATGAAAATACTTTTAAAACTGTTTACAGCATCGGCAACGCCCAAATTCAACCAGTTAATGAATTATTCCTATTTTTCAATGTTTCTCTAATTTTGAAAGTTAACGTGATATTAATTTTCATTAATCAACTGTGTTTTTGTCGTAAAATCACGTGAATGTGGAAGAGAAAGAACTATCAACACGATTTTTTCTTTTATTATTTCTTCGAAAATTAAACCATACACCTCAACGAGCAGGCTTCGCGAAGCCCATTTTCCCTTGACGTATGATGTACTGTTGCTGCGCCTTTGCGATAATCTTCCTATATTTAACGACGAACAATTAATAAACAACTACTGTGTACCAGCAGCATCTCGTTCGTGATTCATTCCCCGTGTAGTTCTAAGTAGCAAATCGTAATTATAGGTATCAGCCTCCGGATTAATCGGGCCGTTTATCTGAGTATTATTTTCCCACCGTTAATCTACAGACTTCTTGCCCTAATCAACCACTTTTTTTGAGCGGGTGGTTGGCAGGGCTGACCTCCGTTCCAAGCGGATCCCGCGCTGCATTATGGAGGCTTGTGCTGTTCTCTTTGCGGAACGGCGCGGCGCGGCGCGGCGGCGGGGGGGCGTGGCGGCGGCGGCGGCGGCGCGGGCGTTGTGAGAACCCGTCATGTACTCGGGGCGCCTTCGCCGGCCTCCGCCTGCGCCACCGCTCTGTTGCCGCTGGCCTAGCCCTCCTCCCAGTGGGCAGCCGACGCTGCGACGGCGCGTCTCCTGCCACTTTACATTTGACTATGTAGCCACTTTCCGGGAAACACAGAAGACCGGGAAAATCAGGGAATTTCATTGCTTTGGAAAAGTCGGGGAGTTCATAGAAGAATCGTTAGAAGTCGGGGAAAATTGTGAGACTGTTATAAAACAGATATTTTTACTTTTAAAAAATTAAGCAAAAAAAAAAAATAGTGACTCAGTTTATTATTTTTTGAACTTCTACTTTACCACAATGATATCAGAGGCAGAATGGAATCCTTTTTTTTTTTTTTTAAGTAATGTGAAAAACTGCACATATTTTATCAGTGAAAACTAAAATGCTCTGTTAAAATGTCACTCGTACACTTTTAGTATTGCAACATGGCTTAATGTTTGCGTTCAATGTTGCACTACATTGCGTCCATATGTCCACAGAATTTTCCTTGACGAGTAAGATGGATTCAGATATTCTTAATATTTGAATTTTTTAAACATGGTTTTATTTTTATTTATTCTCTATTTACCGAATATATCACGATCGCGTTGGTACGATTTTCTATTCGGCTGCGTCCCAGGTGCAGTGAGCATAACTTCTAACAGCATAATCATAACCTCTCGGTATGTGTTGCACTACTCCCTCTCTAGACCTGTGCTCTTTGCACATAACATTCCTTGAAATTCGGCGCACTGTAATAGCCTCTAAGAAATGGTTTCCTTCCTTAAACAATTTCATTTGTCTTAATTATAGAACACAGAAATAATAATTGGAAGTAATGGTCCTACCATGAAAACTCACGACCTTGCCCGATCTTTAGCCAACAGCATCCGAACGATTGACCTGACATGTTTTCCATTTCTCCTCGAAAACATCAATATTGTGGACATTTAAAGTTTAACACATTAGGAGTTAACATGATAAAAACTGGAGACGAATTAATATCTATTTACCATGTTTGTATCTAACAGTTGAAATTGAATGTTAAGTAGTGGGGACATGCCTTTAGGGACATCGCTCATCTCCCACAGATATGACCACGGACGAATGTAACCTGTAGTGGTCGCTGTGTCGTTGATAGCGATACTCAGCGAGGCCGATAGGGAAGATACGACTCTGGAGAAGGTTTGGAAATGTCAGGGAATTCGAAATTGTCAGGAAAAGGCATGGTGTTGTCAGTGTATTTTGTTACCTGTGAGAGGCGTTGTGCTTTTGCGTTACACGTTTTTGATGGACCTGATGTGTTTATAATCGTTTCGCTGTTCTCTATCAACTGTGCTCGCAAAAACGGCGTGGGTACGAAAAAAATCTCATCTGTCCATAAAGCCTTTTTGTGCGTCCGACTTTTCGACTTGCAACAATGAATTTGATTTTGTGAACAGTGAATAACACTGATGTGAAGCAATTTGAAATATCTCAATTATTGACAGTAACTGACATGGAGGTGCCCCTCAGAAGTTACGGAATTTCAAGGTATGAATTCATTGGCTACATGAAGCACTGCATATCGCATTGTTTAGTTCAGTCAGCACGTTTCGTTGTAAAATTGTTTCTGGGAGAATTTCTCAACGTTCTTTCAGTAACCAAATGGTGTATTAAAGTCATTACATAGAACAGAGGGAACTTTAATTTTCAAGTGCCTGTTCTCGGTATGCCAATGTTAATGTCGAGATCAACTACAATAAACATTTTCTAACATGCCGGCCTATTATTCCTCCAGAACTAGCAACGCAGTAAAAATCAAATCGGCTCGGGTACGTTCAAATCAGTAACTGTGTTAATTGAAGCAAAAGAATCTAATTACTGCCTTGCACGTTTCTGTGGTTCTTTGTAGCCTTTAACATCTCGGTTGTAGTATTTATTTTCGGTCGTAACGCTTCCATTTTGTACCCTTTTCGTTTCCTCTGTCGGATCCTTTTCACTATCATTTTCAAAGGAATGCTATGTACAGTTTTCTCTTATTCCTTATTGTGCGCACTCTATGCATCTCAATGTCTTTGTTAACTCCTTCGGCAGTTAAGTATCATCTCGGTTCTTACCCTCTCATCGTTTGCATCTTAACCTCTGGTTCTCCTGGCTTATCTTAGGGACAAGTAGCATTTCTGGTTTCAAAGCTTCGTATGTACTTCAGTATTCTGACACCGATACAAGAGTGTCTAATTGTAAAACTTGAAGAATACAATACAACTCTCCCGTGCATCTGCTGGCAAGTCGAAAAAAACGCCCATGTCGAGCTTCAACAACGGCTGACAAGTAGCCTCTTGGCAAACAATCGCTGTGGCCTCTTCGATGCCATACCGGTTTCCGCCATAACTCATGCAGTCTCATTTCCCCCGTACCTCTTTGCGTGTACACGTCTTCTGAAAGGCAGTATATTCCCGTCGAGTATCTGGTATGCCAGGGCGCGGCGGGTTGAGCATTGTGGGAGGAGTGTTGTTGGGACGGGCAAGTGGGGACGCGGAAGCTCGGATGTGTTCGTCCCCGGCCAGCAGCGGGGTCGCGGAGGCGGCGAAACCAAGGGGCCTGAGGAAGCTGGACGTTCATGAGGGAGCACGAAATGACATGGGTATGTGGGCGAAGGATCCGGTCGAGACGGGGAGGAGGTTTGGTGGGACGGGGAGGAGGTTTGGTGGGACGGGGAGGAGGTTGGTGGGACGGGGAGGAGGTTTGGTGGGACGGGGAGGAGGTTTGGTGGGACGGGGAGGTGGTTTGGTGGGACGGGGAGGAGGTTTGGGGGGACGGGGGGAAGAGGTTTGGGGGGACGGGGGGAGGAGGTTTGGGGGGACGGGGGGAGGAGGTTTGGGGGGACGGGGGAGGAGGTTTGGGGGGACGGGGGGAGGAGGTTTGGGGGGACGGGGGGAGGAGGTTTGAGGGGACGGGGAGGTTTCGGGAAGTCGTAGAGGGGTATGGAGACAGGGAGTAGCGTTGGCAGCGGCGAAAGTATTGTGCCCGTCGCGGTCACTCGGTTATTGTGCCATTCGATCGAATTGACGGCGGCAGCCGTTCCAGGAAAGCCTCCAAACGCGTCGCGCGGAGTTCGACGAAGGAGCGAGAGGGCGAGCGCGCCAGGCCGGCCCACGGAGCGAAAACGCGGCTTCTGCGAAGGGACGCATCACTATGCGTGCGAGGGAACGCTATTTGAAATGCTTCGCACTGGAAGTTACGGAGGACGCGCGCGGTTGAACCAACGTTGCCAGCCTGTCGAAAGCGGAGGTTTCTTTGTACCATTTTGGTACTGATGAATTAAATTACAAATTGCAAATGTGATTTTTACTTTCTCGCCTTACGAATACTTCTTGAGAAGACACAGGTATATAATCGTGCGCCGGACATTTCGTAATATAACGTGATATGACAATAATATAATGGTGACTTTATTTATGTGGCACGACTCGGGCCATCAGGCCCGCTCTTCCGTCTAACCACATGGCTACACAAAAATGCTAATTATCTGTACGAATAAGATAATGGATGTGGAATTTTATTTTCATATTTTAAGAACATAATTTTCTAGTTCTGGTATTGCATGCCACTCAAAGGTGTTAATCATAATTTTTTTTCAAAACGCCTTAGAATACCGTAATTATACGAGTATATACCGCTTTTTTATGTTTTTGTCTCAAGGAAATTTATTTCTGAAGAAATATCATATATTGGAAAATGTTTATCTCACTCGTAAGCATTCTTGCTTAAAAATGCTTAAAAATATATAAAGCCATTGTTTTTACTTTCTCGCCTTAAGAAGGAACTTCAAAAGAAGAGAAAGTTATGTAATCGTGCGCCAGAAAACGGCAATTGTCTCTAGAAACAACTTTTTGGCCGGCCCTGGTAACGAAAAAGTAGATAAATCAAGTTTCTAAATAAGAAAAAAATTAACACGTGGTGTAGCCAGAATCCATGTTTTGTTGGTTCTTGATCCTGAAAAATCGATTGATGGCTAAACATCCGTCTGTCCGCCCGTCTGTGGTCAACACTAACGCCTAAACCGTTGAGCCGATTTTTTTTCCAAAATTGATATTCTGCGATAGTTCAGGCCGATGTCGCGGCCTCTGGGATTTGAAACCAATATTTTAATTTTGAGGGGTAGAGAACATGAAGCCCTTCGAACATTTTCAAAATTAAAAAAAATTACTCCAATTTTTTAAATTAAATTTTGTTGTTCAATAGTGCAAAGGACGTTTAAGTGAATGGTGCAGGTTTCATTTTCGTTAAAATCCCCGATTTTTGGAAAATTGAAAAAAAAAAAAAACTACAAAATTGAAGAGAGATTTTTGCCTCAGACTTTGTCTGAGGCAATAGCTCGTTAAAAAAGATCGTGTGCAATTTTTTGAGAAACAAATGGTTTTTGTGTAATTTGCGTTTGAAATGTACAAAAAAAAATTCTCATAAACTGGTCCAATTTTTTTTCTTTAAATATACTCCACTTATGTAGCATGGGACAGTAAAAAAATATGGTGCTAGTCCCATTTTCGGATATTGCTCGGGTTTTCCGAAAATTGTAATATTTCAGTATTACGTAGCTGTTTCCAATAACGCGACAAAACACGTGCCGTTGGAGCTCTAGTTTTTATGTAAAAGGTTTTTGCATATTCTTTTTCTCCCTCTTCCTGTGTGGGAAAGTGGCCTGTCCTCCATAATCCGGCGATGTTGTCGCCACCCGAGGCTCATTAGGAGCGCGGAGAGCGGCTGGGAGGCGGTGCGCGGCGCAGGGGCCGGGGAGGGCGCGCGGCGCGGGGTCAATAAATCCCGAGGGCCAGGCGGGTGCGCGTGTCCGGAGGGGCCCGCCCCAAGGAGCCGCGAAGCGACTAATTGCCCCCGGACGGGAGCTGCTCTACCTGCTCCACCTGCCCCACGGCCTCGCAGTGGGCTGACGATATTGCCATTAATCTGCCTCCACTCAATCTTTGCAATCACCGCCTGTGAATATAATCTTTGGATGCAGGCCGGAGATGACAATGATTGAATGAATGGCGATGTCGCTAATGACGTGATGAAGTGTAGATTCCCATTGTGGAATGAGTAGAGAAACCTCAATAAAAACGGCGAAGCGAAGCAGTTCCCTAACAAGTAGCCCACGCACATAGCAGGATTGTTCCGTCCCCGTCGTTGTCACATCTCTTCTTCCGCATGCGCACTTCCACTTATTTGCGCTACACAACCCCACATTTCGGGAGACACAGTTGAGACCTTCAGTGTTTGTTCTAGGTTGTGCTTCCTTAGGGGAGATACCTGGTGAGGGGAAATCGGAAGCCGCCGTTTATAACGGCGACACAAATAAAGTTCTGACGGGGAAGGAATACCGCCTCCTCCCTCGAAATAACAAACACAGTATCAATACTTTCTCACTACCGGACACTTGCTTTGTTCGCTTCGGTACACTCATCTGAACCGCCTTTCGCTCTTCTAGAATCTAGATCATCATGCTTCGACCATCTTTCCATTAAAATTGCTCTGTTTAATTTTTCTCCTGCTTATCCAAATCTTATACTTTTAAGCACAAACCCTTTGTGTTTTAGCTCCTCTGACCTCTGGGATACCACCGTCTCTTTATGTTAGACAGCACTTGACCCTGATAATTCAGACTTTCCCTAAGAACGATCAGTTGTCTTTTATGAACCCTCGTATACCTCATTTTTTGCTGCGACCACAATGTGTAGACCAGGTTGGTTCGGGAGACAGTGAAGGGATGCTGCACCGAGGCTTCGGAAATCAGCGCTGCTCGGTTGCCAGCCCTCGCTGGAAGAGGCGCGGGGGGGGGGCGTGTCTACCGCGTCTGAAGGGCTCCCCGCGTCTGCTCCTGGAACAAAGGGAACGCGTGAGGTGGAACGAACAGGTGGGGACAGCAGGCGAGGGAACGCCCTGCGGTGCCGTACGGGAGGAACGGGCCCTTGTCTTTTCCGTCGGCTGGGATTCCTGTGCGCGGTTTATCGATTTACGACGACGTGTAAAGGGATCGCTAGTTGTGTTGCATCGCCTACTACATTCTTACTGGTAGGGTAATGTTGTTCTGCGTCCTACGCGCCATCTTCACTGCCCTTGAATCCGAACTATTTTGTTTGTTTTACTGTCTCATGGCCTTTCTTCAGGCACATTTGTACACACAAAATGTGTATTTTCTAGTACCACTGTGAGTCGATTATTTCTATTTACACATTATCACCATAACTTAAAACCACCTCATTTCACGTTCTTCTGCGCTTATCTGAGATGGCGACTAGACTCCGGCCATTAGCATCCGCGATTTACAAAAGAAAAAGAAAGAAACTTGTCTAGGCAACGGATCATTTCCTACGCATTTTTATGCCAAAATACTTCTCGTGACGACGCACACTCGGACTATCTCGTTACTTTACTACTTAATTTGCATTTCGACTTGTGGCTGATACCAACTTCAAGATCAAGGCATAATGAAGCTTTTATCGTCATTCATACAGGAAAAACTCCTGCCTAACTTGTAATTCCCAGCGTGCTAACGTTAGCTATATTTCGGTCATAGTCGTGAAACATTCACTCATTTTGAAAAGAATCGTATCGCGCTCTTCGCGCCCCATCTAGCGGCGTCGCTCGGCCGCGCCGCCAGGCAGCCTCGCATTTGGAAGCGCGGGGGCGGCGGCAGCATCTCCGCGGAGGCGAGCTCATCTCCACGCCCGTCACGCGCGGGCCTCGTGACGTCAGCACTCGTATGAATGAAAACTTCTTATTATGTGGCGGCCGTCAATTGTCGGTTACTCTCCCGCCTCCGCGGCGGCGTTCACCGGCGGCGGTGGCGGCGGCTACGCGCGTCCCCCTCGTGTGACGTCACTTCCGGCGGCGGCGGCGGCCGCCAGCGGATCCTCCACGCTGCCCCGTCGCGCCGCGCCGCGCCGCGTTGTCCCTGTGACCCCTCCCCTCCCCACCTCGCTCGACGCGACCGCCACGGTGCCGCTACTGGCATCTGGCAGGTCCCACGCGAACTTCGGAGGCGCGCGGGCCATCTCTTTGCGGATGGTGGGTGGGATCGTGATACGAAGATTACAGGCTATTCGAAACCGGTGGGCAAATTTTCGCCTGTTTCGCGTAGGACGATCTGTCTCGGGACTCAAATAGTGGATTGGCACGAACAGTGTTGCTGATTCATAATTACGTAAACGTAATAGTTTAATTTTGGAATATTGTGCCTCATTTTAAAACAACAGATATCCCTAGCAATAAGAATTGAAGACCTTGGGACAATAACTTGTTATGTCACTACACGTAAGTTTTGAGAAAAAGGAAAGTAAAGGTTTAGATATTGCATTCTTCACATTGGGATAACGAACATTAATTTATGAATTAAACTGTCTTGCAGCGAATCTTCAAAGTAAAAACCCAACATCTAGATACATAAGCGGGGCGTCGAAATACACTAATATATTAATTTCATAAGAAATGCGGCATAGCATTTTACGTATTGCTACAAGGTCTTCAATTATAGTATGGCCTTTCTGTGCTTCAGTGTTATACTTAAACCAAATCGATTTAGAAATATCGTTTAATTAAAAGGATTCGCAATACGATGCGACATTCTCTCGACGAGCAGTCTGAATGAAGAGGGACCATTGAAGCAATAAGTAATCAAGTTTTTCTTTTTCCATTCTGAATTGTATGGTACGTTTCTAATATATTATTTGATTAATAATTATAAATAGTTTAACTGGTGATTTTTCGTAAATATTTTTCTCAAAAATATACCAGATCTTGATTCAAAATCAGATCTCTCCTACTGTTCAAGGACTCTTCGTTCACACCTGGTATAAACACTGAGTTTTTCACTGTCGCTTCCTTATAATTGTCCGGATCGTACATATTTATTCAGAGTATTTACTTTTCATGCGGAAGATAGCTTAAAACTTCACACTCTCTTAGTCGTCATTATTAAACATCCCATTAGTGCCCGATTTCGAGGGCTGTGCTAACATTGCGGAGCTTGGTATGAAATGATTTAACACAGAGGTCCTCTGTTTTCGCAGTCACGGGCACATCTCGCTTTCGGCCATCGAACACCAACGGCGGAATTTTCATTTATCCACTGGAGAGTTGAAGGACTGCTCTTGCGTGTGTATTCCGGCACCTCCCGTACCTTTTGCTCTCCATAGCTCTTGTTTGCGAGGGCCGATTAACGGCTAACAGTATCCGCCAACGGCACAGCGGACGCCCTCACTCCGCCAACAAGGCAGAGCGGTTTCACCACCGTCTCTGGACGGCCCTCGTCCTTAATGGACTGACTCACCGCGCGCCGGATTCTACCACAAAGTCAGCGTGTTGGCTCGATTCTGATTTCGTTTGTCGGAGGGCAAGGCAGGGCAAGGCAGGGCAAGGCAGGGCAAGGCAGGGCAAGGCAGGGCAGAGTAGAGTGAGGAAGGATTTTGGGGAGGGGGGCGAAGCGGCACTCATTGGTCCCAAGTGGGCGAGAGAAGTTATAGTGAGAACAGTTTTGGAGCATTAAAAAGGTCAAACATGGGGAAATTTTAAGTTCGGAATAATGAATGTTTTTAGCACATTATTGCCCATATCAGTGACTAAATTTTTCAGTTTGTTACTCCCACTGGTCGGTCGTTGTTTATTGTTGGAAGACAAGAAAGGTGCTTCTCTTCGGAAAAATAGTATATTAAATTAACGAAAAGAAGGGAAACCTATTCTGCTAAATCCAGTTTGAGACATTTCACTCTCTCTAAACCTTCAAGCAGTAATAGTAGATTGTCGAAGATGCACTTCGTTTTCACTGTCATTTACAGGTGGATGTGTATTTATTTCTAAATCGCAGGAAAACTGTGGACGCTTTTGATATAACGTACCCTTCGGTGGAAATGGCAAGTGTGATAGACGACTAGCCTGCGGTAGAGCTCTACTTTTGCGCCTAGGGCTGATATAGATTTGGGCTAAGCTGTGGCACGTAATATTGGCGTTCTGTGGTAAAAAACATTATATGTGCATGACGTTGTGCCTGTGACTACTAGAGCCCCGATGTTTATGACCTGAAATTGTTAGAAATATGCAAGCAATTATGACCTAAAATATCTTGAAATATGACCTTAAATATGACTAAACTTTTTCGGTTACAATTTCGAAGCCTTCCAAATCTTTCCGCTGTTTAAATAAGCATTATATTGAAAATATAAATTTAAAATGTATATATTCATCCCTTCTCCTTTGGCGCCCTATGGAGATAATTCTACCAGCTAAATTTATTTATAAAAGCGGTTGACCTTGGCACAAGATCTGGTAAAACTAAACGCTTCTTCGCTTTCTTTTTTCTTTTTCTCCTCGTATGTAGCGCACCCTCGCAATTCACATGCACACACGCAAACACACACACACACACACACACAGACACGCAACATATCTATCTATATAGATATATATCGAAAAGGACAGACAATAATTAGATATAACAAGTCTAAGAAATTAGATAACGGAGATGTTTGAGGAGACTGAGACAAATTTGAGACAACTGCAAGCAAGTATGCGAAAGTCGAACCAGAAAGATAAAAATATGACAAATAGTGCAAACATTCATGGAAAAATATGACCTTAATATGAAAAATTTACAGAAAATGACCAAAGTGTTAAAAACGCCAATCTATGACTCGTGAAAACTAGCATAATTTTAGTAATTGTAGATAAAACACGTTTAACTTAATTTCCATGAAAATAACAAAGAAAAAAATATGACACATCGTTAACGTCTGGAACCTAATGATTACTTTAGTGGACCCAACACTTAGTTTCACTACGCAACATTAGCTATTTTATAAACAGCGTAACACAATAAGATACGACAGACGCATTCTTTTGTTTCATAATGCAGAATTTGAAGAAAGAAAAAAAAAAAAAAAAAAGTGTTCACTTCTTGATAGGAACTTTGTTGAAATAATGATATGCTACTTACTACGTGGATTCGTAGCATACTACGAACACGACCTACGTTTTTTGAACTGCCAACACACGTCTTATGTTCATTTTTGATTCATTTTTGACAGAAGATAAAATATTTTGTTGCAAATTGAACGTCCTTGTAAGTGCGTCTTTGAAAATCTTCAGGAGGATACAATTATATGACAAAAACCATATATTTTTGTTTGGTGGATGTCGCTGATCTTCCTTCAATCTGCGCTTAAATGATACGTTTGCAACGAACAACAGATGTCATGAGTTTTACAACGAACAACATACGACAGGAGGTTTACAATGAAGGGGAGACGTCACGGATGAGCAACGCCGCCTGGCCGTGCGGTTGCTCTCTCGCCCTCCACCTGTGCCGGGCCTTCTTGGGCCCGTGCGCGGTGACGTGCGGGGCAGCGCCGCGTTGAGCGCCTCCAGTCGGTGATGAAGAGCGAGCGCGTGACCGCGTGAGGGCGCGACCGCGCAGCCCGTAACGAGCCAGCGGGCCCGCATCGCCCGCGGCGACGCCCACCGCCCGCTCGCCCGTGGGCTCATCAGGCGCGGGCGACAAAAACCCTCCCGGCCCCAGCCCGGCGCGGCGCGGCGCGGCGCGGCGCGGCGCGGCGGCTGAGCCCTGCAATTTGAAGGATTTACCGTAATGGAACGGCGCGGCGGCGGTGGCGGCGGCGGGGCCGGTCCTCGCTCTGCGGCTGCGTGGACCGAACGCCTCCGGAGCCCAATCGCGTTCGGCAGTGAGCATGCGTCTCTCTTATAAATATATCAAATTATTTGGTAGACTACCTTGAACTGGCGTCCTCAGGTATTCCAAAAAAAAGAGAGGGAATGTAAAACTTACTTAAAACACTATTAAAGGTTTAAGCTTTCAAAATTAACTCCATATTTTCGGATGTATTGCTTTTATTGACCTCAAAAAGTCGTTAAGTCAAATTCTATTTTCTTCATCTTTCATTCAATAAAGTTAATATTTCTGCACTTCCAAAACTTTCAAGGGATTAAAATAAAAACAATTCAACCATACACAGACATGTAAAAAAATCATTATACTCTCATTTCTCACTAAATGGCCACTATTTGCGTCCGCAAGATGACAAGCCCGTTCCCCGAATCATGAGACAATGTGCATTCAGTTGAACGAACCCGTGTCGGCGCGGGCCGTCGCGCGTGGGCGTCGCGGCGCCGAGGGGCACGTGACGCCGCGCTGAGCCGCGTCGCGTCGGCGCCGCTTCCGGGCTTCCGCACACGTCTCCTCCAGCCCCACGCATGCGCGTGTCCTGCGCACGTCGGTCCGCGCCTGCGCGCGTAGGCAGCCCGCCAAGAGTCCCTGCGCTGCGGGTTGGCCGCCCTCAACAGGCGCCGCCCGGCCCAGCGCTCTGAATCGGGAGACCGGGAGAGAGAGTTCGTAGAGCTGTCGAGGAAAAGATGGGAATGGCTCTTTATTGTTGCTACACAGTCTGTGCAGTTACCTGAACTTCTTCGCACTGTATTCCGTTTGGCAGCTTTACAATGAGTTGCGGATTTCGGTGATGTGGCCTTTTACATGTCATTGAAGGGTTCCTTTAGAAGTAATGTAGTCAGTTTCTCATGTCAAAAGTGTGAGGGAAATTGCATTTAATTTAAAGTGTTTGTTCAATGCGTCTATTGTTTGAAGTTAAAACTTTTGGGAAAATTCTGATTGGTTGGGTACCTAATCACAAAGCAATATGCAGATGACGTATCTTTTCTGTGTAGAACTCGTTGGGTTCCAATGAGACTATTTTCCATTATGATATAACCAAATACGAAGTATATAATTAATAGAAAACAGTAAACTACAGTACGAGCTTTGCAAAATTATTCCATATTTATTCATTGTCCTCGTGGAGATGACATCAGAGCTAGTCAGAATCAATTAGTTTGATGTAGTGTTAATTTCTACGTGCGGACACGACATGTTTCGCGCGTACCAAAGGAGTAGCAGTAATTTCTTCATCGTAGTGTTAGGGTGAGTTATAAATACAATTTTATCGTCAGACTGCGAGATTAGTCTTAAGCAAGTGTAATTTACTCGAGCAGGAAGGACGTATTAATCAATTTTAATGTTTCCTGCGTTGTAGATATTGAGACCAAGGCTCTAGTTCGCTTGTTACAGAGGTGTCTTAAATAACGTTTTCTGTTCATTTTCTTTTGTCGGTCGGACACGTTAACAGTAAATAGTAATACAGCCCGGTCGTAATTACGTGACTTTATGGCTGCTCGTGTCTAAATCTGGTTTATAGAAGCACACGCTCCGGTGATGGAAGATGAAAGAAAGTCCGATATTCTGAATGCCTTCTCAGCGGAAGTAGTTTGCACGATGTGAACATTGTTCACTTGTACTGCAATTAGTATGCATTTTGATAAATGAACCAAATGCCTTATATCTGGTTTTGAAGACGATTCTTTCGAATACGAAAAAACAAACGAATAAGAATAATAATTTCTTTTGAAAATAACGTATAGGTAATGGTGAATATCAGTATGTCGTTTATTGTAAATCTGTCAAGCCGAATAATGAAGTAATAATAAATATCAATCTCAATACGTTCTTTGCGTGTGCTGTCGTATTTCATTTTACACATTCTTTCATCTATTGTTTGCTCTTTTGCTTATACTTTCTCGTGCAAATAAGACGTTTGTACTATCTTTTTGAAATTGTATTTGTTCATTGTTCTCCGTAAGAAGACTGTGATATTCTCTCAGCAACGATCCCAGTCGTCACTTAACGAGCTGTGTGCTCTCTGCAGTCTCGTCTAGCAAGTCACAGTCAGTTTCCGGACTCTCGACATGGCGATGTCCACTTCCGAGAACAGACCTTGTTAACTGCTCACCTGTTAATCACACTGGGGCTTTGTAGTGAGACGTGGAGGTGGATATTTCTGCTCTGACACAAGAATTGTCACACGGTGCGAGAACTTGTTGCAGTGATATTGATAGAAAAAAAAAGTTTTGTCAAGTTACCTCGTATATCAAAATAACTATTCATCTAAGAACGCATCAGACGTAAGGAGAATGTGAACATAAGGAAGTAATGTGTGAAAGAGTTGAAAATATATCTGTGTATCAAATAGTAATATGTCTCTCTTCTTTGCACTTTCAGTTTGTTATTTAAATTAATTATTCCTTCATATTACGCTCTATTAGAATTTCCAATTCTTGCGGTAAGAAAAAAGTAATTCCTGAAGTTATTTCTTCGACGTGTGAAGAATGTTTTCAGGTGAACTTTCACACTCGCGTATGTGATTCAATTATTTCTTCTCCTCTCGTTATGGAACTTCTACTTGGCGAACACATCTGCTGGCGCTCGGAGCGTTGGCCGGGCGGGCCGTGCCACCAATTTCACCTCCGCCCTCTTCCTGGCGCGCAGCGAGCGAGGGGTGGGGCGGGGTGGGGTTCGACGCTCGACGGTGCACGTACGTGGGAGTATATATCGGGCGCTGCGCCTGCGCGCCCGGCGGCGGCTGCGGCGCTCCCGAACCGGTTGTCGTTCTCATGGACCGCCGCTCCCGCGCCGCCGCCGCCGCCGCCGCCGCCGCCGCCGCGCCTGCAGTTGGCACCTGTCCCGATTTCGACTCGCAGTCTTTCCATATGTCATTGCGCGGACCGGTTGCCGGATCTCGAGAAGCAGGCTGGGAGGAGGGGGACGGGGAGGACGGGCGCCTGCGAGGGCGTTGTCCCCCCGCCCGTCCTCCTCGCCCTCCGCCCCGCCGCGGGTCGTCCCCGGGGTGAAGGTCTCGGGCGCCGCCTGCGGCCATCGGCCTCGCTGGGCCCGGTTGCAGTGGCGGTGCAGCAAGGTCGCCCCCGCGCCCCGCCCCCTCCCGACTGAAGCGGCTGCGGCGCACCTCAAGGGCACGGCCGGAGGTGTGGCCAGGCAGATTGGCAACTCGTCACTTGGTTATTGGCCTTTCTTTTCGTATTAGACGAATATCTGTAATCAATTAAAATTAGATAATGTGTTAGCTGTTAATTTGATACAAACCGGCATAACAATCCCTTCATCAGTGGAGTGTTGTTTTGTAGTGAAGAATTGAAAATCGCAAATCGAATCTTTGTGTAAAATTCGTCCATTGTTGATGAACTACAAGGATTTATACTGTTTTGTGAACTCCTGTAGGTAAACGTTCTTTAGCATTCCAAATAATTTCGGTGACGATAGTGTACAAAATGGTCTTTTGCGTATTTGGCTATATGAGAACATATTAATACCTTAATTGTAATGATTTTTTAGTAGGTGATTGTTGTCCCTTTTCATAACTCTTGTTGAAATATATGTAGAATAAGGATTGCAAAATATCTATTTGTAGACAGACGTTTGAATAACGTTGGAAATACATTAACTTTCCTCTACATTTTTTTCTGTTCGCTATGTGGATGTTCGTCCATAAGCTGTGAATGTCCTATTAATAAAAATGTTAAGTTGTGTTCCTTTAATCAATAATATCATAGTTAAATCAAAAAACTATATTCCCTTTGAATTCATTTATATTGATGGAATATGTTACTAATTCCTAGTAATACTCGTGTCCTAAATGAGTCTCACTTTAAGCTGAAAATTAGCTCACACTTACTCTACAGATATTGAGAGTGAAAAGCAATCTTGCACATTGCGACTTGGTAGCACCAGACCCGCCTGCCCCCGTGACAAGTCGCCTTTGGTGACGTGTTCGTTGTGCACCGAGGTCGTTAAACAAGCGAGACAGGTGGTCGTTTCCCGGCGGCTCCTCAGAAGCCTCCGGCCGCGGCTGTAAACTTCCGTCGCTCTCCGCCTTGTCTTCACTGCTCTTTGCTTGCCCCCGACTCAGCTGGCGACCGCATTACGTCGTCTGCGGTCGCTTCGAATCCAAAGCGCTAGCGCATGCAAGACCGCATGCATGACGTCTCCGTGGCGCCGGGGTGGTAGCTGCCCCTAAGTAAGGGGACCCGATTACTGCGGGAACCCGATTACTGCGGGATTCATATAATACGAAGAAGTTTGTTTACGGAGAAAATATTTGTAAGTCGATCCAAAGAGAAAATATATCGAAGCTTTTGAAAGAATATCTCGAATAGAATTCAGATATGTAGGAAAAAAATCTTCAAACGAAATGGAAGGCCCTGTGTTTTTTATTTTGCTGAGAATTCTAGGGACCTTATTCCCCTTTGTTACTCTGCCATACATCAGTTAATATACGTTGAGAATGTGAAACTAAACCTCAAGTGCTTAACATTTACAGAATTCGCTTCATGAGCTACTGAAATTATCAGAATAGATATCTTTTGGAATTATTAATAATAGAGTTAATTATAACTAGTAAGTAATTGTATGGTTCAAAGTGTGGATTAAGATTTCTGTACCTCGTCATTTCACCCATGGCATAGTGCGTAAACACGAATTTCGCATTCTCATTACCATGAAATATTGACGATCCTTAAACATGTGGCACTTGTGTGACTTTGTCCCTATTTCCATCGGATGAATCATTCTCCTCTCCGTGTTTGTTTTCGTCTGTATCGATTTCGCAAGCCTGTGGGAGACGGCGTTCCCTCGGGCGGCGGGTGGGAGGACGGGTGGGCGGGCGGAGCGACGCAGTACCGCTAGCCGCCTTCCGGTGCTCCACAGCCCAGAGCGGCGCGGCGCTGGCCGCCCTGCGCTGCCCTCCCCTCGGCGCCGCCGCGGAGTCCCGTAGTGTCGACCCGTCGCGACGACGCCATCGACACCGGCACTGCCGCATCCGCCGTTGCCGTCGTCGCCAATGCAGCCCCTGTCGTTACATTGTGACAACGAATATGTTCTATTAGCCGCCTCTTTCTTCGTCAACATTGGTGCCGCTATTGCTAAAGTCACTGCCGTTGTTACTTCATACACACTAGGACATGACGCCACCGTTCCCAAGTTCGTCTCTCACCATCGACCTGTTGCAAATACTTTCTACACCACAAACCTCCCTGCCTGTCTTGCCAGCACCACCTCCAGAGCCCTCGCCATTGGTAACATCTCCTTCACCGACACTTTTCCCACCACTGACTTCTACCTTATCCTTTCGCCTCCCCCCGCCCGTCATCCCTGGTCCCCGGCTTCACTCCGTCTCCGGCTTCACTCCGTCCTCCGGCTTCACTCCGTCCTCCACTACTCCGTCGCCGCCGCCGCCCCGCCGTTTGCCTTCCGGTGTTTGGTGTGCAGCGGCGGTGTGCGCCGGCCGGCGACGGCGCCCTCCGCTCTCTGGGTAATTGGGTTCCGCGGCGCGGGAAGGCGCCGTCGGCCGCTCGCGCTTGATGAGATGGGGCGTCTTCTGACCAGTGTCACTGCGGCGCGGCCGGTGACTCATGCAGGGTCTCTCACGGACATTGCCAACTACGCACGCGCAGGATGGTATTGGCGGGAGGCGTTCGTACTCTGCAATGGATGAGCAAATAATACACTTTCTCTGTTTCGTTTTCTGTAATGGGGATTAACTGCTTAGTTGTGAAAGGTTCGTAATTTCATTTCTTTCATCACACTTTTCATAGGAAAGAAGGTATTATGTCAATGTTTTGCTGAAAGGGGATATTTTAACACTTCTTACAATTTTATGGCTCTACTGGGAGGTATTGAGGACTAAGACCAAAATTCATTACGGTATTAACCAAGAAAAATCAGTTGAATTATGTCTATTTTAAAATGTGAATACAGAATACGTCTTTATACAGCTCTCATTTTAACTGTAAAATTAGGTAAATGTGACTTACTTACCCGACGTACTTTAAAACCTAAGGGCTAACTACTTGATTTTTATAAACGTCCTCAATTACTCCCATATTCAAATTATTCTACGACGGATAAGTTGGGAACTTGTGAACAGATGACAATCACTAAAATTGTAACTGTATATTGAGCTTGATACCTACGAATTCCGTGGGATACGCGTTTAAAATTTCTCTCTAAAAAGTAAGGGAGGCGTTACCCAGCTTTGCTTATATTATAACAATACCCAACTAACAAATAAATCTCCTTTTCCAAAATAATGAACGAAAAAAAGAAGAGGAAGAGGAGCCCGTCGTGAACCGTGGAGTGGCCTCGCCCAAAGGCGAGCGGTCCCCAATTGCAAAAGGAGCAGTGCGCGGCGCAGCGCCCAGCCGCGCTCCAGGAGCAGGTGCGAAGTGCGCCGAGTGGCGTGGCGAGGGCGGGGCGGGGCGGGGGGCGCAGGGCGTTGAACCGGGCGGCGTTGCCGACCCGCGACGCCGCGCCGCGCCGCGCCTCGCGATGTTCACTTCGCGCGTGTCCTCCACTGCCCTCACGCCCGCCCGCTCACCCACTCGCCCCGGCCCAGCACTCGCCGTCCCTGCGCTGTTTTGCCGCCCCCTCCCCCGCTCCTGCACGGTGCATTTCCTTTTCCGGCGAGCCCTCGGCCTCGTGGCGCCTGCTGCTTTGTTCCCAAATGCCTCCGTGCTCGTGCCTGTGATAGCCATTTGCTTTCGTCGACGACGGTGATGTGGCGGTGGAGTTTCCGGATATTTTCCTGGAATGGTTCGGGTTTGACCGTTGTGATAGCTGTGACGGATCTTCTTGGATGCAGAATTCGAAGTATTTCTGATGACACATAAGAATGATTGATTTTTCTGATCAAAGACTTTTTCTCCAAGATATAAAAGCAGTGTATAAAATAAGATAGCGCATTAACTGCTATACACTATCAGTGTACTTTAGTTTAATTTAATACACAATGAGAGATTGTGACTGTGAATGGCCAATTTTCTTCATTGCCATTATTGTTCAATGTATTCTCTTCTCTGACTTTCTGAATTTCTACTGGTCTTCGAAGAGCATCTTGGACTTGGACGTCAGGATTGTCGTAGATACATCTTTTAAAAGTGCCGATCATCAGCAATAAAAGTGACACGAAAAACTTCTGTTCGACGTCTTGTTAGTGGACAGAAAACATAGATTATATATTTAGATTTCGTTTCATTAGCATGTGGAAAAGCACAGAATAGTCCTTGAAATGGTGAATTCAAGTTTTTTCTCGTAGGTAATATCGGCGCTCCTCTTCTCGTATCTCCATCCTCCGAGAGATCATTAATCGTGGCCATAAAGGAACAACCGTTTCCTCTGGTAGGCGGAAATCGGCCATCAACGGCGCGAGTCCACGTCGCGCCGCGCCGCGTGGATTCCAAGCGAGTGGTCTGACGGGCTTTGCTCATCTGCATGCGACCTTCGCTTCATCTCCGCCAGCGGAAAGCGCATCCAGGCGCCGTCAATCAGCGACCCCCGCCACTCCCGCTGCCGTCGCCTTGACCGTCTCCTCCCTCGCCACCGCTCTCACGTGTTGTTTGCTACGTCCTCGTCGGTTGTCACTGTCTACGCCACTGCCATTCCCACCGTGAGCAGTGTCGCCGCCTCTCCCCGACCCACCGCACGCCGGTGGTCGCTTCCTGCGCCCACGCGGCTCGCTTCAGCCCGGCCCGGCCCGGCCGCGCGCCCGCGAGAGCAGGTTGGCGCTCGGCGCCACAGCACCTGAGAGGGAGAGGGCGGCCGCCCCGGAAGGCACTCTCGCGCCTTTTCCCGCCCGTCATTCACACCGCCAAAACAGCACTTATTCGTATTTTCTTTTTTTGGGAGAGGGGATAAGGTTTCTCAATGAACGTTTCAAATATATGTGTATTCTTCAGGCGGAGGGAAATAGTATTAGTATATTAATGGGCTCCAAACCCATTGCTTTATTCGCCTTGTATTTCTACGGCTCCTTAAATGCTCTTCATTTGCATCGTGTATCCACCTTTATCGTTGAATTTGTTGTGGAATTTGCTAATTTACATACCTTCACTAATATTGCATTTTTGCTCGTCATTTTGTTTTATTAGCACTTTGTTTCTTCTCCTGGTTCTATAATATTTGTCTGCTTGCTGGTGTTTATCTCTGGCACTTCGAAGTATGCATGTCACCAAATAATTGGTAATGTTCCTCAGCATGGAGGTGTGAGAGAAGCGAATGTAACGTTAGACGACAAACACATTTGTTAATCTGCAAGAAATCTATTTTCCATAACTTCGAATACTGCCGTGTATTTCGAATGAAGAAATCGCGCTCAAAAAGCTCCAATGCGAAAGGAGAGGTTTGCGCAGGCCGCTGACCGCGGAACGGAACTTTTTCCGCAGGCTCCCATGTGTTTGTGGGATTCCGCTCCGGTTCGACCTTCCCGATTGCGCGTGGCGGAGAGCGGGCCGCCCCGACCCGCGCCACCGGTCCGCCCACCCACCTACCCGCGCGGCGCGGCGCGGCGGCCGAGCGGCTCCGCGGCTCTGCGGCTTCCGGGTGCGACGGCGTGACGCGGGGCGCTCGCGGCCCGGCACCCCCTCTCCCCCTCCCCTCCCCCACCCCCTATCCCTTCCCGTGGCCGCCGCGCGCGGGGAGAGGCGGGAACCGACGTGACGTCGTTTCATTCACAAGCGGCCGGCGAGCGTACGGGCGGGCGGCGAGCGTACGCCGGCCCCGCGCCGCCTCGCCCCTCCCGCCGCGACCGCAATCTCACGCCCACACGGCCCGGCGGGGGGGCGAGCGGGGACGACCGGGAGCGGTAGTGGCATCGGTGACGACGCACAAGATACGGACAGGTGCAACTTGGTTCTTTGATAACTGCAAATGGAAGGTAATGATTAAAATAATACTTGAAAATGTTGAAAGCAGAATTAAATATATTATGTTACAAAATACGAATGTCAATAGTTACTTTAGTAGGCGATAATTTGGAAGACATTTATTGTTCGGAACATTTTTGACGTAAATACGTCTCCTGCAAGGTGATAGGCTTGTGATAATCGAGTGTAAAAAAATCTTCAGATGGAACTTCAAATTGTCAGAGGTTATTGTGGTTTTTAACATCGTTTTCTGCTGTTGAGAAGTACGTGACTTCTGTAGATGTCTGTTATATATAAGATGCCGGATAGATCCCGGTTATATATAACATAACAGAAGACACTTTCCACGAAACACAATAAATGGGAAAATATTGTCATAGGCTGCCGAGTCATGATCTGGGCTGTCCGAGTGGCGCCGCGTCGAAGGTTGAGGTGCCAACGTTTCGGCCAACATATCGTGGTCTTCTTCAGGGCTGTAATGCCCACGATACATTGCATTACAACCCTGAAGAACACCACGACATGTTTCGTAGGCACCTCATCCTTCGAAGCGACTTCACCCAGACAGCCCAGATGACAATAAATACGCACATGGAATTAATATGGGTCCAGATGGAAATATCATTTTGGGGCATCTTACGTTAGATCTAAACATAAATGCAAATATCGGAAAGTACACTACGAACGACACACAATGACGAACGTGTATATTTTTTTATCATTATTCACGTTTTAATTTTTAGTGAGCTGAAATCTTTACTTGTTAACATGAGGGAATGAGGCAAGGACGAAACCACGCGAGGCGCTGGAGACGGGTAGGGACGGTGTTGGCCGCGTCCGCGGCGGCGGGCGGTTGTTGACTCGAGCGGTCGCAGCAGCACCGGCACCGGCGCGGCGCCTGACCGGCCGGGGGAGGGCGGGGTGGGCGAGCGGATGGCCGGCCCTGGCCGCGGGGCGCGGGTGGGGTGGGGTGGGGGGGCTCCTCGCCAAGAGAAAATAGAACGTTTCGTCACTCGATACGCCGGAAGCCGACCGCTGCTTGATACACACGCTGCGCGGAGAGAGCGACGGGGGAACCCAGGGGAGCCCGCGGTAAAAAGCGGTGAATGGTTACTTGCGAATATGGAGCCCTTCTGTTGGGAACAGATGTTTGCAGTAGAAAGTGAATTTCGTAAATATTTAGTGTGTTATTGAAATGTTGACTTAACAGTATATTCTAAATGTCTTCATATATTTGAAAAGTATTTCGAATTGATGGAGTTTTGGTAAATTACCTTTCCTTCATTGTATGGTATTTCACATAAAACATGATTACAATTAGCCGATTTGTATTGAAGAAAACGTGTGAATGCCTTTGGCGTCTGGGGTCATATACGATTGTGTGTGATGTATACACGATTATAAATAATCTATTTTGCAATTCTGCACGGTAATGTTTCTTGTTCTTGAGAATAAATAACAATGATTTCCACAATATTTCAAAAGTATTTAAAATTACACTAAGACACTTCCTTGAAGGACTGAATGAACATTACGTCAGGAGCGGTTCTCCTTTCTCCTTGGGGATGCCTTGTAGTACATCGTAAGGCGAGACACAGCGTAAGTGTATTCTAATTCACAGAGAGCGAAAGACGCTGGCGGAAAGTGGTGGGCGGGCGCGATGGCGGGGAGGGGGCGGGGCGCCGGATGCCGCGGCTGAATGGGCCGGGCCGCGCCGGCGCTGCAACTGGGACAGGCAGCAGCGCCTCGGCCGGGCCCGTCTTTCACTTCCTGGTGGGCCGCCGCGGGCGCCGGGGGGGGGCGGGGCGGCGGGGGCGGTGCTGCGCGCATCTGGCGCCCCCACCTCCGCCGCGCCGCCGTCAAAGTAACGGCCAGTCGTCACGCCTGCACCATACCGTCGACTTTTACTCTTTTCCGCAGATCGTGATAACCCGCCGAACGTTCTTTTTGCTTTTCTGCGGCTCATTTTAAGGCGGTTTTTACTGTTCGGATTTCCTGGGAACTAGTCATATACAGGTCCGCTGAGGACATTCATAGTCAGCTCATGTCGATCCTTTCTTTATACACAAACGACATTGGCAAGTTTTTGTTATACTGCCTTTCCATTTATAACTCGTCAGCATTGAACACAGCTGACTCGAGTCCGTTCTGAGAAATGAATGTACGCAGTCAAGTTATACGCTTCACTGCGCCGCAGTCCAAAGAGTTAGTGTGTTAATTGTATCATTGCAATCAATTCGATTATCATCCTTATTATGCATCAGCAATGCAGTTTTCAACAGTTATGAAATCTTCGCAGAATTGACCTTCTAGCACACATTTATGTCCATTAGGGATTCCACACTTGGCACTTTTAATTCGCATCATTTCCTGATCGTAAGCCGTTGTGTGTGAAATTGAGAGCGTGCTAGGTTGATAGAGTAGTGATGGTCTGGTGGTAACGTGCAGCGCTTCGTCCACAGCCTGGTGCTTTGGCCCGTGCGTGCTCCCCGACCTGGCCGCTGGCCGCCGTGCGGTGGGCGCGTGGCGCGTGGCACGTATCGCCCGTGCGGAAGCCGCCCGCCGCGCCGCCTGCGCCGCGCTTTGAGCGCGCGCGCCGCCGCCGTCTAAATATGCGCGCGTCCAAACAGCGCGTGCGGCGGATGCGGCCGCTCTAACACGCCAGCGCGCGAGGGCCCAGCCGCCTCCCCCTCCCCCTCCCCTCCCCTCCCCACCCCTCCCCCACAAACATCACCGCTGGATTAGTATTACACCATTGACAAGGAACATGCGATGCATGTACGTGCAATTAGTAGTTTTAAAGAAGAAACAAATGCAAGCAATACAATATGAATTCTTAGGGAAATTGTTTTGTAAATATTTACACCACATACTTTTGTAATTCGACATTCATATCTCTGCTTTTTTCTTTCAATCATACGCCGTTTTGATGGACACAAGTGTGCGTAACTGAAACCTCGATAAATGAAATATTCGATTATGTTATGTAAAATAAGGCTTGTTCTTGTTTTTCTTTATTTCTTTTCTCCACTTCATATTTAACATTCAAAAACTCTATGCACAGAAAAATATTTAATACAAATATTAATATAAATATTTTTGATAAAACATCAACTATTCATTAACTTTTTATATAATGATTTTTCAGAATATTCTACTAGCTACACTGAACGAAGTAAATATTACATGCGAGTGGTCTAACTGGTGATTACTTTATCGAATTTTCCTTGTATCCTATTTTCTGTTTCTGCGAGGCTCGGGTGAAACTGGGGCATTATTGCACCGCGCGATTTTGGGCCGATCCTCAAAAGTTCACTCCACTCGGCTTGTAAAGTAGAGCAGGCGTGTGAAGGGTGGCAGACGTGTGTGTGCACTTCATCCAGTGCCCGGGGGCCAGGCCCCAGGCGCCATCATCGTTTCCCGCGGGCCTCGGGAGCACGAGGGGTTGCCTACCCGGCAGGTTCCCGGTGATCGCGCGTTTCGGGACTTATTTCGAACATGCTGTTTACAGTTCAGGGAAATCGGAGATAACAGAGAAAGCTCAAGGAGCCTACCCCGACACCAAAGTCTAACGGTCGCGTGTAGTAACATCTGGTCTCAGGAACTAATACACACATTAAACTAAATTAAACCGAACCAAACTAAAGTTCAGGGGAATCACATGTAGAGGATGTGGTGCAGCGGTCTGACCTCACGCCTTTCACCAGTAGGTCTGCGATTCAACTCCGGGGCGATGCATGTAGAATAGGTGGTGAACAAAGGGGATTCGCAGATCTATACGTCTTGGTGTTCTCCAGTATCCCGTCTGTATTTCCACCATTGCCCTATCAATATACAATTCTTGTCAACATGCTCACCTACCTTATAACTGTTAATCTCGGCTGTATTAAAAAAAGACGTACTACGGGTCAAAATAAAGATAATGTATTTGTGGAAAACCACGCGCCGAAGGGGGATGAAGTAATATTGAAAGCATTACATTTAAGCCTGCTTGATTAAGAGAAACACATTTTCTATATATGCAACTAACCTAACCAGGAATATAATGAATTATTACATGAAACTGTTTCTGTGTAAACTTTCAGTGTTAAGAAACAAGACATGTTTTAATATTTCAAAAAAGGATGTGGAGATATCGATGAAAATAGTTTTACTATGAGCACTTATGAAATTATTCAAACAAATGATAAAATGATTCTTTTTAGTATTGTGTTAGAAATGTAACCCGTATAAATCGTAATAATTCGAAAACATTCATTTGACTGTTTACAAATTTAAAACTTAAAATTAATAGCATTTTAAGAATATAATGGAAATCGTCGTTCAGTGCATCTGCGATTTTAAATATTTTCTCCTTAAATTTAAGTATTGAAATTTCATTTTGCTTCAAAATGAACAAGGAATATCATCCTGCCATAAGAAAGTTATACAAAATTAAAATTGTTTATAGTCTTTTCATATAATGTGAAACACAACTTCAAGAATAAAATGTAGAAACGATACGAACCGAATGGGTTGTTTTAGGAAGAGTGCTATTGGATAGGTGAAGAGTGTGAGCAAGTAGTATCACAGATATCACATAATGGCTCGTAAATTTCGGTTAGGCCCAAGGAAAATCTAATTTCCCGGTGTTTACTCTAATAAGCGTCGCAATCACGGCTGCTCCCTAGGGTTGTGGCGGGGTGGGGCATCGGGAGTGCGGTCACGTTCCCGCGCGGATCCCCGTCTCCCGATTCCCAAGCCCCGCCGAGGGGGCGGGGAGGGGCGGGGCGGGCGACGTGCCCGGGGAGCGAAGGCGGGCCTCGGGCGCCGCGCTTACGCCGAGCGGCTGGCCTTGGACGCGACACGGCCAAGCGCACTGGGCCGCTTGGGGCCAAAACGAACAAAATAGGACTCTCAGCAAAAATGTCACTTATTTCGAATATAGACCGTTTGGGTTTTTCTTCATTGTGAGATGTAAAACATCGTAACTTATAACGTTCTGCGTTTCATTTCGATTCTCATGGGATGATATAATGCTGGGGAATAAATGTGTGGATCAAATATTGTATTTCTTAAAGAGCTGTATTCATAGGGAACCACAAGTGAGAAGAAATGAATACTGTAAGTAAGGCTAGCATTATTTTATGGCATAAATAGGGAAATATTGTTACAAGTTGCTAACGGAACTTTCATTAAAATAAAAATACTCTAAGCAAAGCTTATTCGTGAACTCTAATTTAATTCAGATTAGTTTTATTCTATAATACATTTTAACCTCTGTATTATAATTGTTTAGGATTAAACATTAGGAAATCACGAAGGGTAACTTGCAGCGCGTTCATTTCGACCCACTGTCCGACGGGGGCGGCGAGCGCGTTTTGAGCTAGATGAGCCTGCGCTGGCCATCGGCAGCAGCAATAACAACGTTCTCCCGCGTCTTCCTCCTCCTCCCCGCCTCCTTCCTCCGCCCCGCGCAGCCGCCTCTACTACCACCGCTGGCCTTGGAGCAGTAATTGGCCCGTACGATGACCCGCCGCCGCCGCCACCGCCGCCATCTCCGCCCGCTCCTCCTTCTCCACCACCACCGCCGCCTATCTCCGCGAGCGGGATCACTTTCCCACGTCCCGGCATGAATGGAGCGGGCGGCGGTGGCGGTGCGGGGCCGGCCCGCGGCGCCCGCTCCGACCGGCCCGCCGCCGCCGCCGCCGCTCGCCCGCTCGGCCGGTCCAGCGGCTGAGGCCGGGCGCTGGGCCGCCTGAATGAAACCGGCTTGCGCGTGTCGCGTGGCAGTGCCCCCACTCCGCGGCGCGCGGCGTCCGCCCGCCGGGGCGAGAGAGCGAGAGAGCGCGAGAGCCTGGCGTCGTCTCCGTCCCGGAGCGTCTTCCCGCGCGCTCGCCGGATGCTGCCCTCTGCGCTGCGCTGCGCTGGGCTTCGCTCCGCGCGCGCGCTGGCGGTGACGAATCGCCGCTTCTGGACAGGCGGAACTTGGCTACTCGAGGGTGCCTGCTTAATTGATGGAGACGTGGATCACGCTTTCTTTTTTGGCCTTTGTTTCCGGATGCTTTGTCAGGCGGAGTAGTTGCCATTCCCAGGACTGTGAAAGTCCTCGGAAGTCTTCAGAAAATTAAATCGTTCTTTTAGAGTACTGAAGATACACTCGTATTGAGCATATATTCTCTTGAAATAATACGTACGACAAACTATGTCTATTTCTATTAATTTTACTAAGATCGTATTTTTATTTGCATTGTCTGCCCTGGTACATAGGAATTTAAAATAGCTGACTGCAGAAAATAATATTGTTTTGGAGATCCAGTCGAGTTAGAAAAAAAAAGTAGGTTCAGTTCTTCTTGTCCAGTGTTTTCATTGTTATTCTCGTATATTATTTTATTATTTCACGTAATTCTTCGTTTCTCTACATCCACGGGTTTTTCCTGAAATAAATTTATTTACCTTTGCTAAAACAACCTGATTGTACTGGATCTGTTACTGGAAATATAAGTTTTAGCAACTTTCACTTCGTTTTCTTTAATAATGAAAACGTTCAAATTATAGATTGTTTATTAACTTACCAAATATCGTAAAGTAAATTAAATCCTGTTTTGTGTAGATTGTGTTAGACAGTGATATTAACTGATACCTATTCATGAAAGATTAACACACTTTTTGATCACTGTAATCTTCGGAGTAGCTTTACCTTTAGAAGCTGCGAGGTATATCTTCTTTTGTATAGAAGTTTCCGATACTTAGCGAAAAGTGGTGAGTTAACTTATTACTTGAACAGTTAGGGATAATGTGTTGAGTGAATGATGGAAGAGCGATCAGTATATCAATGTTGCTACACAACCGTTCCTCCTAAACATCAGCGGGCTGTAATCCAGAGGGCAGAGGAGTGTGTTGAGTGAGGGCTGGCGTAAGCCGCCGATTAATGTTCCTGCCTCCGCCTCCGCGTGCACCAGCGCCCGTCCGGGGCGAGTGCGCCCCGAGCGCGGCTATTTCTCCGCCTCTGACTCAGCGCCCGCCCCGACACTGCCCGCGGGCGACAGCCGCCCCGCTCTCCCCGCCCCGACGCTCACGCTCGCGCCCGGGTTGCTGACCTCGCGGGGTCACCTCCGGTGCTCCGGCGGCGCCTTCTGCCCTGCCCTGCCGTGGAGGGGGAAATCAGTGAAATATGTTTTGTTTACTTTTTAGTTATCCTTCCCAGTGACAAAACGTATTTTAAAAGTTACTGGTTTTCTTTAAACGTTGCGGACATTTTGCTTTTTGTCGGTGTTGTTTGGCGAGGGAGAATTTTCCTTGTTTACTTCCTGATAACAGCAAGATAAGTGGCGCACATACTACAAGTATGGAGGAATTGTAATGAACGTCAGAGCGATGATTTAAGCAAACTGTCTTTTCAAACGGTGCTTGAAACGATACCAACTCTTGTCTCGAGTTGGTAGAGTGATTATTCAATCAAAAACATGCTCTTTTCGGTACTTCATTTTCCCCAATTAATTTTTTTCTGAAAGGAAATGTAAAGTTTCGTTCGAAGTTGTCTGGAAGTAGATGAGTACACACATTGTTTCGAATTAGGCGAATGTTTCAGGCAATGTAATGAAAAACAGTAGTTACTATAAAATATACAATGGACGTAAAATACACATACGAGTATTATTACTCACTGGAACTGTGAGATGACAATGTCATGTCAACTTTTCAAGAGATAAGATACTCTCTCACTATTATATAAGTCATTTACTCAAACGATTGGTTTCCTGTTGACTCATATTTGAAATTTCCTTCGATCGTGTTGATTTTCAAATATTTATAGTAAGACGGAAACTTTTTGTTACACTTTAAATCGTGCAGTAATGCTAGGTTTAAGTCCAATGCTCGTAATTTGCTTCTTTTCCATTTTATTACGCGTTAAGTTAGATGTTTCTTACTTCATGAAATATCCTTGGTCTGTAATTGATTTAATGGTATATTATTGTTTAATAATTCCAACTGCGAGACAATGTGTAAAGAAAATATTTAATATCTCTGAGCTGATTTCACAAAACCAGACTTCTGCATTGCGCCAAAGTGTAACATCAAAATTAAAGTACACACAGACCTACAATGATCTATTGCTCCTATTATCTATTGTTTCATACGAAGCCAAAATATCGCATTAAGATAATAATGAAAAGGAAATAATCTTCGAAGCGATAAATGAAAATATGATACGAAGAAACAAAACCGATATGGAAATAAATAAAATATTCATGGAGGAGGATGCTGTTAGATATGCCTGATCTCTGCACATTAGTTGAATTGGACATGTAGAACGAATGAATAATGACGAAGAATGGTTCCAAGGCGGAAAATACAATGCAAAAATAAAATGCGGATGTGAGAGAGTAGAGGCCAAGACAAAACGAAGCAAGTAATGGCTGGGTATGAGCAAAGCTCTATTCTAGGTTGTAAGCTTCAAAAGACCGGAGAGGATTAAGAGGGGGGTGGAGCAAGAGGAGGAGCAGGAAAAGGAGAACGAGAAGTTGTAGAAGCCTGGAAGATAATAAGTATTCGTAATGTGTAATTTTTTTATTGTTTTGTTTGTTCTGAAGTTCATTTGATCGCGCATAGTTACCGTTTCTTCTCGCCTCACGTTCGTTGACTAAGAAGAGGAGCGCTTTTGATATGCTTGAGATACTGTTCCTTAAAGGAAGAATAACTAATACTAATACTGTTCCTTATTTCAAGCGTAACGTATGAGTAAGTCTGTCTTTGAGTAACGTACAATTCTGTAGATTTTTCATATTATTCAATAGTGTCTCAAACGTATTGTCCCGAAACCGGAGTCTGTGTAGGCTGTGCATATGTGGCAGAAAATGTATGTTTTGTGCCATTCTTATTATTAAACGAAGGCGGCGGAGGCAACTTACGCTTTCATATTTTCCTCTTTCAAGTAATCATAGAAGTGGTTTGCTTTTACCGTTCACTACATGTAAGGTAGTAGGATTGTCATATGTGAATGATGACCTGTATAATATTGTTGATGGCGTGACAAATGGGATAATGATAACAGAAGGGGCCAACCACCTGGTGAAACCATCCATGCTTGACAAGTTATTTGAATCAGCGTCCTCCAGCTCCGCATATGTGGACAGTTCTAGTAAGGGTTTTTTCATAAAATTTGATATTCTTTCAAACTTACCGGTCCAAGGGCCGAGTCTCCTAGTAGACTCTGCTTATGCGGCAAAAATTTGTGTTGAGCGCCGTCCTCAGTGCAGGTGAGGGAGGACAGCGGAGCGGATGCCGCCTAATGGAAAGCGGAGGGCTGCCAGCGCGGTGAGCGCCGCGTTTCGCGCCGCCTCGCTTCATAATGAACTCTGCATCGCCCCGCGCCGCCGCTCCATTAGCCCTGGCGCCGCACCCGCCGCCGCGCCGCAAGTACAGTATTTGGCGAGATTGTCGAAAGGCCGCCGGCTCCCATATAATGGGCTCGCGATAAGGCAGCGGCGCGCAGTGGGTCCAGTGACCCGGCAGCAGCAAGCGCGATGGCTTTGCTCAAGATAGCCACTTTCCGAAAACCAGGGAATTTCATTGCTCTGGGAAAGTCTGCGAAACAATCAGGGAATTTGTAGAAGACTCGCTAGATGTCAAGGAAAATTTTGAGACAATTATATAACTACATATCTTTCCTTTAACAAATAAGTCCAGTAACACAGTGACTCAATTTTTCTTTGTCCAGAATGTACTTTTTGTTCTTTATCACGTTGAAATCAATGAGCTGGCAAGTTAGTATCAGCTTTACTTTAATACGGATTTGTTTTTTTTTTAATTGTGTGAAATTCTCTACAAATCTTATCAATAAAAAATAAAAATTAATGTTACCCTGGAAAACCGGGGAAAATCAAGGAAATTTGTTCCAGGAAGCTACCCTTTCTTGACGTCGGGGTCATGATGTCGGGATGATGAGTGGCTATCCTGTCACGATGTCCGGATTCAATTCACGGTTCATTCATGTGAAATATGTAGTGTGCAAAGAGAGTTCACGCACGTTTTCTTGAGGCCCTGCCATTTCCATCCATTTCATTCCTCTGTGGCGCCATTATCATTTATCTCATACAGATACAGTTACCACCCAACCATTTTAATAATTCATTATTGTAATCCACAAAGCCTTTTGGCCTTACCTGGAATGGGTGAAGTCGTTGTGATAGATACGAAGGATTTTATTTGTGCGAAAACCTTTTGAAGTTTTTTCCAATACCTTATTGCGTTATGCATTTCTTCATACGTGGTTTTCCAGTTCTGCGTGATGTTTTGTTTTCTGCCGTCTGATATTATTCAGTTATGTTAAGTATTAATAGTAAAACGTTTAAATGCGTGCGCGAGTGTGAATGTGTTCTCCTGTACGACTTTCAGAAGAATCACTTCACTCGATTCGCATCTGAAAGAACAGCAACCCCGTTCTACCGAATCCGCGTATGACTTGTCGAATCTGGAGTACCCCAAGGCCACGAGCCTGGGCTGAAGCGTGCAGTGCGGCCCACAGGGTGCGGAGGCGAGTCACGCGTGGCACGGGCGCGCTGGCCGGCATGGCGGCGGCGGCTACCTGCCCATTACTCGCTAAACGCTCCCGCGCCGCCCGATTGCCGGCCTCGGCCGGGCGGGCGATCGCGCGCAGCGACGATGAGCTCTGCGTCCATATTACCAGCCGCGCCCGTAATGGAGCCTGCGCCGCAGCCGGTAATCGCCCGCCGCCCGCGCGCGGGATAGCATCGCCCGCAGTAAAGCGTAATGGCGCCGGTGGCGCGCCCCTGGGAATCCCCGATGGACTGGCTCGCGAGTGAAGTGTCTGTCCAAATTATCTTTTGCAGAGTTAGAACACTCTCCTGGAAGAGTGAAGAAAGTTTCTAATGAAGTTGAAATGCTTACATTTTTCATTAATTTAAAGTTGTGTGTACTCTCCCTGGAGACCGCCCATTCACAAATCAATCTTCGAATGGCAACGAAAACGTATGACTTCTATCCGTATCACAGAATCCGGAGGTCAAACGCCCTGAACGTGTTACTGTTTGATTGAATCCTAAGCGAGATTGGAGGAAATAATGTAGGCATTAAGGTTAAATGGTGAAACCAAACTAAGTTTCTGTAAGCTTTCATCCTCGCATCCTTCCTACACGAAATGATTGAAAAGTACTTATTCCATAGCGGTGCACTGTGCTTCGTCCCCTGTATTTAACACTCTTGCACGTTCCGAACCCCCTGACCGATCATAGCAACGCATGCCTGTTTCCGTTTATGAGCAATAAACTGAAAAGAATAGCCACTAGAGCTGCAATCACGATCTCCGACCCCCGCGTTTGCTTTCTCTACGTTAAACTGTTCATCGAAACCAACGGAGATAACAGGTCCGCTTTGTCTGATAGGAGAAGTAGATCTAGAATCGTGCTCCTGAAACGATATGACCTACCAATAAGCAGTTACCATAACAACTGAGCAGATACCCAATTACATTGCTGTTGGTCTTGGGTTTTTGGAGTTTAAACCAAGCCTGTGCCACAATATTGCAGATCGTCGTGATGATCAGTCGATTTCTCAGAAGCTGGCTCGGAAAGAGCCATCGGAAATTGTATTTAAGCTTCTGTGTTACTTCTTACTATATAATATCTTCATTGGGAACTCATTCGCATGAGAGCATGAACTCATTCGCATATAAATGTATTTTAATCTGAGAGTAATTGTAGTTTAACGGGAGAGGATGATTTGTTTGAAAGGAAACTTGGCGCTAACCGAAAATATCTCTTCAATTACGAAACTATTTGCACTTACTGAGAGGCATCCTTGGGAAGAAAGCGCAAGAATAGATAGTACACGCCATGTACCTTGTAGGTAAATTTTGATTGATGTGTGTAATCAATGTTTGGATATTTTTCTGTAGTGACGGTGAAGTGTTAGGGCTGGGTTGCTCCCCATTACCCTAACAAACGGGCCATGGACGGCGCACGATCTTTCCTTCCTCTTCCTTGTCCTATCCTCTCCTCTTACACACACACACACGCACTAACATGCACTACAATACCACACATGCCGGGAGACCCGTCGGGAGCTTAGAGCTTGTCCCGGCTGGGGCGGTGCCCCGCTGGTGGGAGATACCTGGTTGAGGGGAACACCTCGCTAGTCGACTGTAGGTCGGCGCCAGATCTCGCCATCCAGCGGGGACAAGATTATCGCCACCTCCCGAGAAAAAACACTCATTACACTTACGGGACTAATGATCTAAGTAGTTGACGCGCCCGGAAATACGAATCAATCAATCAATGGGTCGCTCCCCATAGGTCCACTTCGTGGGCGCAGCCTATTCGTCTTTCATTGCGCGGAAGTCCGTCTGATTCGTCGGCCGGCAAAGCGATGTAAATGATGAGGCTGACCTAAACGAACTCGATCCGTCCAAATCTGTTATCCCTATTGTAGTTTCCCTGTTGGCGGGGAAGGCCGCTGGCTGCGGCGGGCGAACCGCAGAAGCCGGTAGCGCGTGGGCCGTGCGCAGAGGGCACGCGTCCTCCCGCCACGCTCCATCGGCGCGGCGCCGCGACGCCTCTCCAGGGCCGTCGCGTGGCCGGCGGCTTTTTGCCGCGCGTCTTTTGTTCCCGCTTCGCCGGAGCCCAACCGCAGCCCAGCCGCCTCGCGACTCGCGATGAGCGAACGGCCAGTGCCTTCGAGGAAGTTGCAGGGGTTCACGCTCTGCATGTACTATTCACGAGGAAGTTACATTTCTACGTTACACGGTCTCAATGCCCATGATATGAATATTGAAAAATGAAACTAATTGGAAAACGTCTTTTGTTTGTTATTCTAGTTAATTAATTTTAGAAACAACTCATTACACTTGAAGTTTATAGTTGGTAGGTTTCTAAGTATCGTCATGCGCTCTCTCAGTTCTAATAATTGCACAGCATTATGCTGAACTCTTTCGTTCGTCGAACGATATGGTAAAGGCCTCCACTGTTTTTTTTATCACGTACATTATGAAAGAAAAGTCGAATAAACACTTGTAAGACTGTGCCGTATATGTTAGTTATTAATCTGTACGTAGGATGGAATTCATTCACCTTCTGACAATGAGTTGACTTCTTTACTAGAGTACAGGGGTGCCCCTGTGGGAGTCTGACAAAAGCAAGAGTTATAGAAATTTCCTCGTCGTGTTACCTGGTTGGAATCAATGCATTTATTTCAGTGCGGGAGAACTCATTTCGAAACTATTTAAATTTTAAATTGCATTTACCAGTTTGAAAATATTCTGGCACCATGTACGCAATGAAATTTATTCTGTATCATAGTTGTACTTCATCACCGTTTCATTACTAATTACTCAATATGTTTTAAAACGTTAATGGTACCGTGCATCTCTGTTTTGAAAATGCTGTCTCGAAACCATCATTCCGAGTTAGCTTCTACTTCTTTTTTCTTTCTCTGTCGAAGCGAGTGGAGCATGGAGCGAAGATCTGGGGTAGAAGACCGGGTAAGTGCGATCGGAACGGAACGTTTTTACGCCCGGGACCGGAACATTTAATCAGGGGCGAGGTGGACACACAACACTTGGGTTTACCCGTTTTATTGGTGTAACTAATAGCCGAGAGATTCATGGTAAACTGCCTGTAAAATCGTAATTACTGGTTCGTGAAAAGGAATATATTCACTATGGAATATAACAAAGAATGTAGGCCAATAAATGTTCGACTGCTTTTCAATTCTTTTTCAAAATCTTTTCAAAATTTTATTCATGGGCTTAACAAGGGTCTGTAGAGGAAGCTCTTGTATTGTTCCATCCTTTGATGTAGTAGTAGTAGTAGTAGTAGATGTAGTTGTAGTTTTTTATTGTGTTATATTGTAAATTGTTTATGTATTGTAAATGTATATGGATTGTAAACCTGCATACTTATGGTTACTACCTGGCAATCAGCCAATTTTAGCCTAATAATAATAATAATAATAATAATGATAATAATTATTATTATAACAATTTCTGTTTATTAAATTTGACGTAATTTACATGAATGAGAAGACGCAAGCGCTTACTCATACGAGCACGTACGCGCGCATAAACCCTTACACAAATAAACTAACGCGATTACACATACATTCAAGCACATACATATACACGCACGTGCGCACCTCCACGCCCGCGCGCGCCTCTGACAGGACGCGAAAACCACAACCTTGGAAGGTAGGCGTTGGAGCGCTCCCGGGTGGTGTTCAGATTATTTTTCGGTTAATTTTACTTGTGGGTTGCCTCGCGGCCGGAGTCCCCTCGGCCCTCGCGTAGCCGTGTGGCGCGCGCCTTGCGAGCGCGGCCGCGGCCGTGGGGCCTCCCGTCCCGTCCCGCGCCTGCGTGCTGCGCCGCGCCGCGACTTATTTGTCGACGTTACTGTGCGACTGAGTGCGCGTGCAGCGCCTCCCGAAGCGCTCGACCCCCCGCGGTTTGTTTCGTTAATGCGCCTTATGACGTCAAGGCGCTTCTCTTTCCTTTTAATTCGATTGCTAGTGTTCGCATTAATGCTGATGTGTATGGAGATTATTCCTTTCATACGCGGTGAATCGCTTTTCTGTGAAGTAACAGTTCCACAGCTTAGCAGTTTAAATCGCAATCTTTTTTTCCGTGACCTGAAACTTACTACATTGTACATGGGTAAAATGTAGCTTGACGAACGATGAACAAGTGCTAACTTGCTCACAGTGAAGAAATAGATCTCTGAATATGCTTGTGAAAGATTTTTAAATTAAACACGGAAATAACGTAATGTAAGGAAGTGCTTGAAGTGGGCACTACACGTCACATTTGTGATGTTTGTCGATACGAACCAAACACATGCTGTCAGCGATGCAACTACCAGAGTAGTTCACAACCGTAATGAATGGCACTTAAAATGACACATTTATGATTGATAAGACAATGTGGAGACGCCCCTTCAACCTTCAATCGCAAGTAATTGAATATAATAATGTACGTTATAATTCGTGTATTATAAATAATTATACAATTTGTATTTTTATTGTTAACGTGCAAACTGTAGTGAAGACAAATTATTGTTTAATGATGCGCTTTGACTATGCTGTATAACGTATAAAAATAAAACAAAACAAACAAAAACCACTCCATCAAAAATCTGTTAAGAAAGTTATTTATCAGAGTGGGTCATTAATAAAAATTACACAACATATTAATGGTCTCGGATAAAATTCAAGTGCCCTCTACTTACTCTAGTACCCTCTATTTACACGTAACGTTCTAGTAGAAATATTCGATTACGAATCGGTGGACCCATTGAGAAGTGTTCTGAGAGATAAGTTTTCATTTTCACATTCTCAACAAATACTTGGATATCAATTATCTGCACATCATTCTCATGATCACATCTTACGACTACGGTATCTCCCATTCCACCTTCCAGTTCACCACACCGCCATCACCACGGTTGTCATCCACCCCTCCAACCACCTGTGCCTCCACCAGCGTCGCCGCCCGCCATCCCCCGCCCGGCGGCGACCCCTGGCGCCTGGCTCCAAGGGCGGCGTCCTTCGCAAACACTATAAAAACAATACCAACACGCTTTTTGTCCGCGGCGGCGGAGGCGGGGGACAAATACTGTGAACCCGGTAATAAACTCCTCGCTCCCTTTGCCTGGCGCTCCGCCGCCCTCCCATTCTCACTACGCGTGTGAGCTCGTTCTGTGCCGCTTCGCTATCAACTTTACGGCTTTTTAACAAGTTTGTTGGAGAAAAGAAGGGAAAAAAGACGTTGCTTTGCTTTTTGTAGGAATCGCTCTAGTCATTCTCAAAAATGGTGCGGGAAGACTGGCAACGCATGGGTCAAACGCGGTTTATTATATTATTTTTCGGCTTTTATTAGCTTTGTCTGAGGATTTTTCTCCGGCTTGGTGTTCGTCTGTTTATTCATTTATTATGGATATAACCATAAAGATGGCCGACACAGTGTACTTATTAATACTCTTACTAATACAATCACATTATTTTATTTTGAAAGTGTAATAAATTGTGTTCTGTGACCCTGTCGCTGGCAGGTAACGAGTGCAAACAGAACGTTGAGTCGTAATAACATGGGTGATAACTAGAGGATCCAGAACAAGGACGATATTATTCGTCCGGAAACCACTTCGAGTTTCTCCTTGAACCTGCGAGAAAAATCTCCCTAGTACACGTAAATCTGTTTGTCAATTTCAATTACATCACCAAAAGGAGGGAATCATTTTTTCTTTCTTTCGTTGTGTTCTTTTCTCCTGTCATTCATGATAATCTTCTTTAATTCGTTTTTTCTTCCTCCATTTGATGTTGATTTTGTTTCTAAAGTCCCCTCTTAATGCTGCTTTTCATCTTTTTCAGACTTCTCTCTATATTCATTTTTTGTTTTACTATTTTCTCCCTTACTACTATCCTCACAGTGTATGATGTTTATTGCATCGTGCTATTTCATGTGAAGTATTTTATTTTCCATATTATGCAACATCTGCTGTGTGGAATATCTAATCAGTTCAGTTTGTCAGTATCTATCTACTTCACTGTATTTCCCTTCGTTTCAGAACAGTTTCTTATTTTTGACGCGTTTGCTTCAGATATAGTATAATGAGTAATTTTACGTGAATTACTGTGCCAACTCACTCGCAAGGCTCTTCTGACTAACTTCTTTCAGACTCTCTTTTACCAGTGCTCTCACCTCACCTCACCTCATCTTATTTCACTTCACCTCACCTCGTTTTACTTTACTTTACTTCACTTCACTGTACTCCACCTCGCCTCACCCCATCCCACCTCACATCACAGCACATCACGTCACTTTACTTCAACTCTCCTCGCTTCAATTCACGTCACCTCACCTCACTTCTCTGCACTTGACCTCGTCTCGTCTGGTAAATTTCTAGGTCCCAATATGCAAAAACCTAACACACTCTTTGTCTCACTCTCCCCATTCCAATTTCATTGAAACCTAGAAAACAACTTCGTTTTGTACCTCATTTCATATTTCTCCTTTGCTTTTCTTTTACGTCCCGTGCTCCCTTTCCATTCCCTGCTTCACTCGCTGGCTCTTTGGGACCTTCTCTAAGGGCCCCGGTGTTTCTTTCCGCGAGCGGAGAGGCGGGCGGAGCGGCGGGTGCCGGGGTGCATTTTTCCTAACGTGGTTACGGCACAAATTGAGTGGTTGCTGACAGCGACCAACACAATCAGAGAGAGAGCGGCCTACCCCACACGAAGAGTGCGCGGCGGCGGCGGCGTGTGCACGAGCATACGCGCACCGCGAAAAACTAATTAATTCGCTACTCGGTCCACGCACATGAAAGAGCTCGCAAGAGAGTGGGCGCGCGGCTGTTTGGCGGGCGGGCGGGCGGGCGGCTGGGGCGCGCGGGCGCGGGCGCGGGCGCGGGCGCTGAATATTGTATTAACTGCTCCAAATGAGATTAGAGGCGCGGAGTAGCGGCTCGGGCCCGCAGCGGCCAAACTCAATAACACATAATTACGGCGTGTTTGTCTCTTAAAAGCCTGCCTCGGCGGCGAATGCTTTTACCCCTTTAAATTGCCGGAGCGGTGGCGGCGGCGGCGGCGGCGGCGGCGGGACTGTTGTCGAGGAGCAGCAAAGGGAGCCCGAGGTGAAGGTGTGGGGGGAGGGGTGCAGTGTGGGGTGGTGATGGGGGTACACGGAGGATGTATGCAGGCCTGTGGCGGTATGAAACAGTTTTTGTAGTGATGGGATACAAATCGCAGCCTCAGAATGACGTGGCTCTGTCCGACTTAGAGGAAATATTATGGGAGAGCGTTTTGTAAGTTATGAAGTGACTAATATTCTTAGTCATTAAGCTATGCCTCTAGTCGTAGGTTCTCTAAAAGTGTGATTTGAAAACTGTTTTAATGTTTTGTAGGGCTGAAAAGGGTCTCAACAAACTGTTGAACTGGATGGGCAAAAACATTCGAGGAGCTTCAGGCATTTCATAAAAAACATGAGTGATATTAAAATTATTAATAATTCTTTGACATTGTAATACAATTTAAAGAATATAGTTGCATTACCTGTAATAATCCAATTACGCCAAGTACGAGTAGTTCTCATTTTCAAATATCATAGATTTTATTTTGTAATTTGCATTTACTTTCTTAAGTTTGATTCAAACCATCATTTTCTCAAAGACTTGTAGTAAAGATTAGAAGCTTCATATCTACGTGCGTTTTACCCATGGATAATTTAGTGGTAAAGTAAAGGAATAGTGCAAGTCCGGTTTTAAATACAATTGAAAGACGACTTTTGAGGTCTGCTGACAGAATAGTTCAAGTGTAACACATTTACAAAGAAACTAATAAAAGTCCCTTAAAATGTCAGGACTTTCACCGAAACACAGAAGGAAGAAAGAGGTATACAAATTATGTTTGGATGAGGCAATATTTGAAGGGCTATGAAGAATTTTGAGTTCATAAATGTAATCACTAGAATTGAAAAACGTAGGACAATGAGACGAATGTATTTTTTTAGAATATGCAGAATTCTGTATCAATATTAAGTTATTCGTGTATTAACGTGGTTTAAGTCTTAGAATGGAAACACACATGCACGCACGCATACCAGGCATTTTACACTATCGTCTGTTTCAAAATCATGGTTCACATTCTGCACGAAGTTATTTAAAATAATCAAATGAAATAATCCGCGGAGTATTTGTTTTCACGGTTGCGGAAAATTCGCGGCGTTAGCAAGCACCCAGGATCCATCTCGTCCTGATACCTCGACTCGGTGTGCTCTTGGCCGGCGGGCGGCTCTCGGCACGCGATTTCCTGTGGGCGGTGGGCGGGGCGGAGGGCGGAGGGCGGTGGGCGGTCGGGCGGGCGGCGGGGTAACGGACGCGAGCGTATTGCGGCGGGCGCTCGCTGGCGCGATCCCGTTACCGCCTGCCCGCCGGCCCGTGCTCTCCCCGGGCCCCTCATACGATTCGGACCCCCTACCGCCGGGGAGCTGGTGCCGGATGAAGGCGTTCCGGCCTCTACGCCCATGAAGTGAGCTTCCCCTCTGATCTCGGGAACACGTTTGATCAGAATCATGAGGCATCCTCAAGATGAGTGACGTGCGTGAATACTCATTTCTGACTTGCTGGAAGTCGTACGCCTTTGTCTTCCTCAATGAAAAAGTATACGCACGCAGTGTTTGTCACAGGAATATTGACTGTCACATTTCAGTAGTCGAATTCGGATTCCTTCTTTATGGCTAAACGCCTTGAAGTTTTGTCCTCGCCATCCGTGAGCAAGTGATCACGGCATTGTTTTGCTTTTGCCTTCCACTGAATGATAGGATAGCGTGAGTAGTGAATAATGGCAATGATTAATTATCGTGCAATTAATGTTTGGATGGAAACCGTGGAAAGATAACAACCATTCGGTGAAAAGGCATGTCTGCAGGATTGGGACCTGCCGCCTTCGACCCCTCAACCTTCTACGTCGTTCCATTACCATCAACTACTAACACAGAGTCAAAATGTATGTTTTGGTTTCATATTAAACCCGTTAAACATGTATCTAATACTAGAATTCTGAATTCTAGCGGCACATACGTCACTCGAAATATTCAATCCAAATTTTCGATAGTTCGTAACTTCGAAATCAAACACGGAAATAGAATATGCTCACTGTGAGAATGTGCTACAACGCGAGCCAAAGTGTGACAGCTCGTCGGGCGAGCGCCACTGCGGTGGACGTCGTTGCGAGCCTTTCTAGATCAATTCGCATGCCTCTCCCGTATTTGGCGTCCTCCATCCTGCGCCGTGACCTACTGCAGCGACCGGCCGGATGCGCGTGGAGACTGCGTCGCTGCGATCTGGTTCTCGGCCGCGTGGGAGGGCGCCAGCGCAAGCCTTGTCAGCCGTCCGCCTCGGCGGTCCATTCGTATGGTGTCTAAGCCAGACAACTCGCGCTGCATTTCTCAACGGAATGCTCGGTACTAAAGACCCAAGGGCTTGTTTTTGTTTCTGTGGGAAATTATGGGAATTGTGTATATTTTAGATAATATTCATACTACATGTATTCTATTCCGGCCTCCAAAAAAGGTGACACTCCGTTTGCATCCACATCGTTGCAAGATTCAGTTCCATTAAAATTTATTTAAAATAAATATTTTTCATTGAGTTAAAAGATACTTTATAATGTGATAAAATTATTACAACTAATTGACACTGATAAAAGTAATGTAATAGTAAATACTCACTTCAAAATGTGCCCTAATTTTGTTACACCAAAGCTCACACCGATCTACAGGACCAAGCACGTCTCAAAACTGTTATTCCTGGAAACTTGTCAGAAAAAGTACCTCGCTTGTTATGCAATGATATAACTCGATATATTATAGAGAGGTATATAGCAAAACATATTTCTATCGCGCAGCCTTCTACAGAAAAAACTGAATTAAATCAACTTGTCTCAGACCTCCCGGTAACTCTGCCAGGCTAAACAAATATACCAATGAGCCGTTAGAATATGGCCTTCCCCCTCCCAGTGTAGTTTCCGTGGTTGGAATGTTGTGCCTTACTTGTAGCTAGCAAAATGGTGTACATGGTGTGCTTAAAACCGAAATATGGTTAATGTTAGAAGTACCTCATTAAATCACACATTAGACAGACCTTATGGACAAATATGTGTGATGAACTGTGATGAACTCGCACTTCATCCGTCTGACGTAAGTGTTAGCCACAGGGCGCTTGCTAAAGTAATGCGATTGTCCGAGTGCGAGGCGTGTTATGAGATTGCGAGAAGTATTTGGTCATAAAAATGCGTCTGGGTGGGTTACACAGACTCAAGGATATTTTATGTAAATCGCGAAGGCCTTGGACCCAGACCCCGCCGTCAACTCGGAAGTGCGTAGCGAAGCCTCAACTAAGGTACATAGTGAGATTAGATTAGGTTTGGTTTGATGGTGTCGTGTTAAAAATAATGTAGGTCTGGAACAGTGGAACTAAAAATTCTTGCCATATCTCTCACTAGCTGGCATACTTCGAACTTCATCTAATTTTGCGTAACGTGAAAATTAATTATTTGGGAATTATCCAAATTCGCATTACATCCTTGGCGTAAGAACCTCTGCAGATTCACATTTAGTATGTTTGTGGCGCCCCAGTGAGAAAAGCTGCTTGACTTTCCGCATTGGACAGAAATCACATTAAGATGGCACTGCAATTTAGTACCAGCCTACTATCTGAAATGGCTTGTCTTTTTGTGTGTTCTTGTGCCGTTGTAGCAACGTTGTGCAACGATGAGGAAACTTTATTTCGTCCATCCATGTGTCTATTATTATTATTATTATTATTATTATTATTATTATTATTATTATTATTATTATTATCATCATCATCGCTTTGATGCTAAAACATAATGGAGGCTGTTGCGGTTGATGGAAAGTGATTTGATAGCCACAGTTCGAGAAACCACACAGGCACAAAAGTGATACGTCGGATAATGTTTCACAGCACCCTGATCATGGAACACTGTTGCGAATGGAGCTGCGCATTCGAACATCCACACGCACATCCAGGTAGGCGCGGTAATGGCTCATGGGTGTAATTGCCATGTATCCTGAGTACCGGTTGCGACTGGGATAGCTCAGAGACAACCACCGTTACCGTTATTTCTCTGACCAGAAAGATTCTAGGATTCGATTCCCCAAGGTCGCGGGATTCTTGGCATTAGCTAGAGAACTAGGTCGAATTCAGCTGCATATCTGAAGGACGATTGGATATCTAGCTGGATATCCAGCTAGATGTTGGACAGCTGGATATCTAGATAATGGATAGCTGGATATCTAGATAATGGACAGCTGGATATCTAGGTAATGGACAGCTGGGTATCTAGCGTCCGGCTGCTCTAATAGGTAGTTTTGTTTGGTTTCTCCGATCAATGCCAGGTGAATGCCAGAGTAATAATCTAGGGAATGGGCCCTGAACCATGCGCCGTCTTTCCTTCTTCTTTCTTGTCATATCCTCTCTTACACATGAGAACTCCATCCACACACATTTACATTGCACTGCCACACACGCCTGGAGACTAGTCGGGGGACTTAAAGCTGATCCCAGCTGGGTCCGATGCCTTGCTGGATACATGAAAGGGAAATCCCTGCAAGCCGACACGTAGGACCGCGTCGGATAACACGTTCCAGCGGGGGAGGAACTTGTGATGGGACCCTACTTCTCGTCTATAACAAGCACCACACTAACAGGACTAATGACTAAAGCAGTTGATGCGTGAAAACATTAGATAGTCGGATGAGCCTGACCCCGGATCCGACCGGGCGGTCTCGCGCACGGTTCCGGGTCCATTCGCCAGATTATTGTTCTGGCATTCGCCAGGTATTGATCGAAGAAACCACACAAAACTACCAGTCAGAGCAGCCGACCGCTACAGATGGCAGATGAATTCAACGTGGCTCTCTAGCTAGTGTGAAGAATCCCGCCACCTTGGGAACTCGAATCCGAGGGCTTTCCGGTCAGCCGGATCGCGAGGCTGTGCTCGGCGTAGCTCGCACGTCGCTCGGTGGAGGAGGTGTGTCCTCCGAGGCGGATCCGCGCGCCGAGCGGAAGGGCGTCGACGCCGCCTCGCGCCCGGGCCTTCAGGCGACGCGTCGGCGGCTGAACAACGGCTGCCAGGGGCCCTGCTCGCCCGCCTATTGCATGCACGGCACGACCGCCGTTGTGGCCCATCTTCCTCTGCCTGACGGCCCAGTGATACGCACCGTTCTCCTTATATCGCATTATCAAATTTCTTTGCCTTGTTTGTGTGATAATTTCAATTTCATTGGCGCAGTTCACGTGATCGGTCCTCGTGGATTCTATTTCTCTTTAAAGTGGAGTATACTGCGATTATTTTATCTCTGTGTGTGACAGGAATCACCTGTTTTGCTGCCAACCAATCGGGGGCTTGACCGTCAACTGCTGATTCCTGTCAGAAGCACATTTAAGAAAATCGCAGTATAAGTGTTGTTCAGTATTTGGGAAAAGTTGCTTGTTTTTTTTATTAATTTCATAATTTTGTTCTACATTTTCTCTTTACTGCTTCCCTTAATTATATTATATATAAATGTTAGTAAAAATGTCAAAGAAAGGTTTGGCAAGCATTGAGGATGCATATTACATAAATCAATAAAATAAAATTTAAAAAAATTCAAATTAGAAACGTCTGCTCTTCAGCCTGTTTTTGTGGTGCTCATTATGAATGTGCCAAGTTTTGTTAAGCGTTTGTTACATGTTTTGCATCTTCAGAAACTGTTGTGTGTAAAATTAGCTAGTTCTTATTTTCTGTATCATTATAGAATAAAGTGGAATCAAGATTCTTTCTCGTCTGATTTATTTTTATGCGATTGCATGATTCACTAGATTTCTGGAAACGTATCTTATTGTGCAAGCGATTAATTAAACCTTTTTCAACCTACATCACCTGGTGGTTCTACCATACTTTGCCGCTTCTTTTTAATTTTAATCCGGTATTCGCGGACATATTTTTCTGCTCCACCTGATTACAAGAACAGTGAACAACTAAAATCCGCCAACTCACCATCAAACTTAACGAGTCCAGATTTTCATAGAGATAATCACGTACCTGAATCCTGAATCAGCGGAAAGCGACGAAGAAAAATAACCAGAAGAACGGACGCGTGCTGTTTGTGACCAAGCGACGGGTTATAAATGAAATTCCCGGGCGATATAAATTTCTGGCCAGAACGCCGCCGCCCGCCGCCACAACAAAAAGTCCATCGGAGCGCGCGCGTGCTGCATCAAGCGAAGCGGGGAAGAGGCAAATTAAAAATCCGCAGCTGCGATCCCACGCCGCGGATAGAGCGCCCTCATTAGGCGCAGTCTTCGGCTTCAATTAGGCTGCGCCGGTCGCGCGCCTCAAGGACGTCGGGCAAACCAGCAACATGTGCGTCGGTGTAGCCTCCTAATTAATGGAATGATTAATGGGTAAAACAAATATGTCACGGTGCCCGCCATGAGGAAAATTAAGACGGGTCTGTCAGGCGAGAAGACGCTGGAAAGCGTTGCCAAAAACTTGATGGTTGTAGGCGTGTGTGTTTCAGATGTGCTGTGTTCGGATGGCAGGTGCATGTAATTGCATCGAAATGAATTGTTAGGAACAGCAAAATATCTTGTTTTTATAAGTGAAGGGCACATGTTTCTTGTAAACTTGGATATATCTTATTTATATCAGTATATTCAGTTATCTATTTTCCTGTTAACTAGGTATGTGGTCATCATAAAGCATACAGTACAGAAATAAGCATTTGGTTTGCACTTTCTTATGTCTACCTACGGAAGTTTCTACTGTTAACTTAAGTGAACTGATACCCATTTACGTGATATATGTATACTTGCCTGTGGATCAAATTAATGATGTGAATGAATTTGAGAGACTTAGGAACATCAAGCTTAAAACACATGCTTGAAGGTATCAGTGAGAGTATCTGGTATTTTTCGTAAACGTTAATTTACTTTCCCACATATATTCCCTTCTTCAAACCTGTATCGCCGTCTCTTGGCAGTCATTAGTGCCCCAACAGCAAACTGCTGAGGAAAACTTATTGCTTTAAATATGTTAATGAATGAAGAAATCCTTCAACAGAAAAAAAGAGTACAGAATTAAACCATCTCTGACACTCCATCACGAATCATTTATAATTTCATCACTAGTGGAGGTAACGGCTGCTTTGGTCATTAGATACATTCATAGCTGTAAGATGGACGTGCTTTGTCCAAAAGTACGTTTTACCATGCCTTCTTAAAATGGTCTTTGTCCCATTCATTTCGAAATTATATTATTTCTCTCTTCTCCAAGACTTGCCACTACTGAATTATGGTTTCAGTTCTTTTCCGGTTACTTTTTATCTCACGCTCCGTCTCTACAACTACCTCACCGCTGCATTCTTAATCTCAGGAATGTCCCGGGCCGACTCCAAGCCAGATGAGTATCAGCGGAATGGCAATTTAAACAGGGGTCGGAATTGAGACGAACGGCGAGCGAATCGCTGCGTGGCCGGGCTGAAAGGAGGAAGCCCGCTCGGTGCCCCGGGCGCCATCCACAGCCCCCCCCCCCCGCCCCAATCGCCCCCCCCCTTCGGAAGGAAGCCTCCGCTCCGGTCCCTCTCCGCCGAAACCCGGCTACTGGCACTTCCTCCCCGCGGCATGCCGGCAGCTGTGCTTCCTGCCGGATATCGGCGCACGCGGCCCAAGCCATTACTGGCCTGTGCGGTAGCCGGGCACCACAGGGCGCATGGCGGTGGCGAGAGGAAGGGGTGCGTCGAGATGGCCGATCATCTCCACTTTTCATCCCTCTTTTCCCACTTCTCTTCATTCCACTTTCATGCTCCAGTCGTTCCAATCATTAGCCCAACGGCAGAACATTCTCTCCTCCAGTCATGTAACAGTAACAGTCTTGGTCTCTATAACATCAGTGGTCAAATAATGGGGACAACAATAACATTCAGCGTTTACTACAAAAAAATATTCTCATTACGTAAATGGGAACGAACGAGAAGATAAAATTACAGTATTTAAAGAAAATAGAAGTATTGGTGTTATAATACTAGGATAGGAAATGTGTGATCAGTCATCAATTAGATGATTTTATTGTATTCACTTGATTTTGACAATAAAGTTCATGAATACTAATTTTGTCTGTTTTTCTTTCTAGGTAAGTCGCTGGGTTCACCCATCTATGAAACATTCTGTCAGTGAATCTGCGAAAAAGGAATGGTACGTTTTGTTGTTGTATATTTGTATTTTAATTATTATAAGAAGTCCACTTCAGGCTCTTTCGGAGTTTTAATTTTTCCTATTTCAGAACGCCCAAATTATTTGGATTGCCCTCCGTTTTTCAAACAATATTTCCCAGTTAAGTGAAGGAAATAATTTGTTAAAATACGGTGAAGAAAGAAAAACCCCGCGCATGAAATCTCGTAATAATGGTTGAATTATCTTACACATTTGCGTTGATATTATTTGATTCAGGATGTCACTGTCAGCCTTCGATTTCTTGTGTTCAACAAGCACACGGATTTGTATATTGTTAAGACAGCATCATTTATTCCCGTCTGTATGAACATGGTCTGTAGTGCACCGTATGTTCGCGATTCCCTAGCAGAGTTTATATTCTGTGTTTAGTTTTGGACACTTTATTTTAAGTATGTATTAATATAATTAAAGAACATTTGTGTCTATCGGAGGATCGAGCTGACGAGGTGTGCCGAAGGATTGACGTATGACATGAATTTCGTATGACATGCATTTCGTGTGTACGTCCCAATGGATCTTCCGAAACGATCTCTACGCGATCGTCGTCCAGTTTCTCTAGTAGAGCGCTTATGCTTAGGCGATGCAAGGCGTAATGATAAGTAAATGAGATTGGTGGAGAAGTGGTGGGATGAGAAGCGGAGAAACGAGGCGCAGGACCCGCTTCGTCCTTCACAAACATCGCATGGGTCGACCGGGATTCGAACCCTGGCACCCAAAGGAGGAAAACCATCGCGCCCGCCGCCACGCTTCGTGTGGCCTGGGACGCCGTCTATCGCAAAGTACTCCCACTCTTCGTGACACTGAATTTCCATTTCAACCTCGGCTCGTTTGGCTCCTTCCTCCCCTCCCGCCCGCTGGGCTTCCGTTTTCCCTGTCGCCGCCCCGGCCGGTCGCCGTCCGCGGCGCCGACTCGCCCATTGTAGTCGTTTATTGGCTGCTTTCCACCCTTTATTGACCAGCGAGGCTCCGTTTACTGCGCGTAAATAGGCTCGGCCGGCAGGAAACACGTATATACCCCCGTGTAAGAAGCAGCCGGCGCCGTGCCGGGGCGGGCTGAGCGACGGCGTGTCGCGACGGGCGTGCGTGCGCCCTCGCGCCTATATGTCGCCGACGTTTGGTGTTATTGTACAGCGCGCGAGAGAGAAATAAAAGCGGCCCGGCAGCGGAAAAAAATGAAGGGGTGCTTAGGTAAGAGGGGGAGGAGGAGGCGAAGGAGGAGAATAAAAGGAAGAAATGAGATAAAAAGAGTGTAGCGAAAGGTCAACAGGAAGGCAGAGGTGTAGGTGCCGTTAGCGCGTTTCGCCGCAGGAGGTAGTAGAAGCTGGCTCCTAGCGTGATGGAGGTTGTGGCAGCGGCGGGGACCGGCGCGGCGGCTGCGCTGGCCGGGTGTGGAGTGGAGGGGCGCTGGCCGGGAGACGGGAGGGGATTGTTAAGCGAAGTGCGGGGGGAAAAAACCCGCCGGGCGGGTAAGAGGAAAGCGCGGGTCGCCCGCGGCGTCGCTAGTTATGAATGAACGGGCGAGAGAGCGGCGACTTTTTTTGCGGGGCGCGCCGCGCGCGGGGAGAGTGGGCGCGCGGAGCGGGGAGAACCGGTGGCGGCGGACGCGGCGGGGGTGGAAACGGGCTGGGGGCGGAGGGACGCGGGGCCCGCCGGAGGTTGTAATGCGGCCAGAATAAGCCAGTCACGGCACTGCCACTGCCTCTCGTTGCTGTCTCCACGGGCGGAGCGGTGCCTCCGTAACTCGCGACCTCGATTCCCGGAACTCGTCGACGTGATGTTGAGTGCCGTTGAGGCGACAGAAATCCTGTAAATTTGCAGTTGACGTTTCGTTACGAGTGAATTTAGTTTTCCGGTGGAAATCTGGAATGAAGCACGAACTGGTGACAGAGTTTAAAACAATTCAGAGTATCCGCGGCCAGACATTTGTCGTGCTTACTGAAGTTGTTCACTGAAGTATAATTTATCAATGTACATTTGGGAATTATCTTGTAATGAAATTAATTTTTCTCCTTAAATTGCATTAGTCGTATTTCGAAAATGGTAACTTGAGTCTACAAGTGTTCATTATTTTTACATGTTATTTACATACTTGCGAATTACAAAGTAGGGTGTAAATTGAACCCTTATACTTTTACATGTATGTAAATCTAGGTAGAACTAAATGCGAGGCTCAGTGAAAAGTCTTTTTCGAGCTGTGCCTTCTTATATTTAATTGTTCGGATTTTCTGATGTCAAGCATGAGACAGGTTTTGTTCTTTCTCCTCTCAGCACTGATCTTCCCGACACAAATCTGCATTCTAGTAAATTAATGAACGGCTGCTAGATATTCTATTCTTAGCAGTAATTGTAATTGAAGGATGCAGCAAAAACCTGTCGACCGTGATCGCCTCGAGACCTTTTGCTTGTTTGTTACTGTTCAGTTACTGCCAACCTTTGTTACGCAAAAGCAGGCTGTGATAAATATCACGTGTGACTTATGATAATATAATTTGACATTAATTTCGCAAGGAACTGGAATTATTAGTGCTGTTTTTCTAAAATTGAAAGAAGAATGTTAAAATGTTATTTTGTTGTAGAAAACAAAACAGCATGATTCTTATAATATTTGTAATTCTTGAAATATAAATTTGGGTAATTTGTCATATAATTTGCAAACATGATTTCTCGTAGATATCCATATTTTTTATGTGATTCCAGACCTTGAAGTACTTGAAACGACGTAATGGATTGTAACTGAAACATACGCCGACCTAGAATCTGCCTTCCGCTCTTACAACACATTGAAGTAGCTCCGTCGTGGAGAAAAAAATTGGAACAAGCGCATAGACTGTACTAAGCCTGCTGATCAAATGACGCATATCGCTGGGGTAGCTTCTGGAGAATGCGCCATCCGCCTTCTCTACTACGATAAAAGGAATACGGAAAGCAGCTAACGATCAATTACGCGCGGAATCACAGTTCACTCTGAGTCGGGTATTCCTCCACAGACATTCTCACCCCCCCTCCTGCCCCGCTCCGCGCCCCCCCCCCCGCCACAACTCGTTCACCCAAATCCTTGGAATGAAAAGCCACCGACCACCATCACCGTCACCATTCACCATGCCACCAACCACCTACGTCATCACCTACCATCCACCACCGCCATCACTACCACCGCGACCACCATCGCCAGTACCGTCGCCACCACCGCCATTTCCGTCACCATCTCCGCCACTGCCATCACAATCATCCACCATCACCGCCACCGCCATCACCTCCATCATCACCACCACCACCGCCACCACTATCACTACCATCACTATCACTACCATTGTCACTACCACTGTCACTACCACTACCCCAGCCGCCGCTAAAACCACCACCCACCATCACCACCCCTTCCAACCGCCTCTCATTTTACGACGGGGGCAGTGGACGGCCGCGAGCGAGCGGACGTGTTGGAAGCTCGACCGGAAGGTCGTTGGCGGTGGCAACCGGTCCTGGAAAAGCGCGTCCCTCTCACGGCTCTATCTCGCGCGCGCGTTGCCACAGAGGACGAGAGAGGAACAGCCCCTGCCCGCGCGCCGCAAATAACTAGCGGCCGCCGATGGAAATTAGGCAATCTCGAACTGCGGAAGCGCGTAAATCAAACGAAATTTATCGTTTCCTGCGCTGGCTGCGATGCTCGACGCGCGCGCGAGCGAGAGGAGCTGTCGAATCTCGGAGGATACGTGCGGCGGCAGGAGATGGACGGCCGCGGGCCGCCTAGGACAATAGGCGCGCGTGGGGCGGAGCGGGGCGGCGGGGCGGTGGCCCCGGGCGGCGATATATTCCTCTGACAGCAGCTCCGAGAGCTACCTGCCGCGATCGGTCGCCAATTACAAACAGCTTGCGCGCGGAGCAGCTTCACGCGCGGCCAGGAAAAGGAAGTGCGCCGTCGGGCCGCTTCTTCATTCGGGATTGCTGCATGTGGTTATCTGTTCTTAATTGTAAATTAGTTGTACGGTTTTCACCTTATCAGAAACATTACAGGGAGACAAGACCTTTCATCAAGCAGCATTGTGTGTGTGTGTGTGTGTGTGTGTGTGTGTGTGTTAGTCGTTTCTGTGTATGCATTTAACCATAATTAGAGTATGTGAGAAGAAATAAAGTAAGTTGAAACCACGGCTCGTCAGCGATGTCACTCAAGACAAACATGAATGTGCGTCATCTCCTATGACACAATGACTCAATGCACAGGTAATTTTGTAGTAAGCCAAACAGGATAACAAAAATTAAGTCTAATGTGACACTATTCAGAATCCAGCTGAAGGTCATCATTAAATATTTCGTACTTTCAGAAAGCATTTGACTTCAGTCGTGTGTCTTTTGAAGAACTTTCAGGTAGTTTTCACTTAACATTTCGCTGCAGTTTTAAGGCATTATAGTAATTATAATCACATTTATCACAAGTGTCCCGAGAGGTTACACTAACATTACGTGGCTAGTCATCAGTGTTGTAACATGAAACCGTGCGAACCGGAAGCAAACGGCAATCAAGGACTCGAGAAAGTTTCATAAAATCCAATCGGATTGCGTCAATCATATGCTACCGTCGCTCAGTTGCGCTTTTTTTTCATCCACTACCGCCGCAAGTAGCTATCTGCCGTGTGATTTGGTAGCAACCTACGACTTAGGCGCGCGGCGTACACGGGCGCTGGGCGGCTCCACCTGAGCGGGAGGGCGGGGAGGAGGGGCGTCGCTTCGAAATCACTGGGGAGCAACACGTGACCCGGAAGCCCCGGCAGCGAGGGCGGGGAGGGGAGGGGAAGGGAAGGGAGGCAGAGCGGAGTTGTCTGCGGCGAGCGCTGCCACCGCGCAACAAATTGCCTCAATTGAGCGCCGACTTGCGCGCACCCGCTTGCGGTCGCTCGGCCCGACCCGCCCCCGCCCCCGCCCCCGCCCCGGTGGCAGGGTCAGTAGCCGCCGCCACCGGTCACCATTGTCGCCCCCCGTCCCCGCCGCCTCCGCGCGGGAGGAGCATGGGCCAGCGCTCGCTGTCTTCCTTCGGGTGCCGGGGCGCGAGGCTCTCTTCGCGTGAGGGGTGGCTTTCGGCTGAGATAGCTTTCCTGGTTTTCTTGCTTTTCATGGCGTAACTGCTCCTTCGTATTCACCAGACTCTCTTTTCAGTGTTAAGTGAGCCTGGGGCGACGGAAGAAAACATAAGTCATAATGTTTTCCTCTTTCGTGGGATGGTGTTTACTGTTTTAGATTGCCACTGCTCAATGAATTGTAGAGTCATGCCGAGAGATGAATAACTAGGGATGGCATTTTGGTTCAGATGGCATTCGTGATGATATGAGAATCCAACCTTGCAAGAGTCACACATTGAAAACACCTGAGCCTTACTCGGGATTGGAAACTGCAACCTTCACGTCGACTTTGTTTACTAGAACGCTATTTCAAAACCTTGCGTATCCGAGGCCACGGCCATGATTATGGCTGACTCGTGGTGGATTCGCCCGACTTTCGCCCCTTTGTCTTTGCCTCATTACTTCACTGTACCATCACCATTCTCCAAATCTTCATCACTATTATTTCCCAATCTTCATTTACTACGTGCCTTTTGAGATCAGACGTAGGCTCGAGAAAGTCCACTGCGTCCGCCGACATCACTTTTTTTTGATAGGAATAAAGGCCATCTAATAAATGGAAGTCTATTACTCGCTTAATACATGATATCTCTCTTCGCGGAATTACTAGTACCAAAAATTATTAATTGATCGTTTTGCTTTGGGTAAGAAGGATCATAGATCAAACATTAGCGCCATTTTACCAAAATCGTTGTTAGGAAGAGAACAGTTTTATCACTAGTCTACAAAGCTGATAACTTGAAAGATAACTTCAGTTGGTCTTGGTTTGAATAAGTTGAATTACGACATACGTGCTCGCCCATATCTAATTCCATGTAATATTATTGCGCTTTTTTCTCGATTAACTGTTTTTCTCCGGTTGACCACTGAAATTGAACGCCAGGTGGCCTCTCCCCTACCCCGTTATCTGGGCCTGTTCTTCTCCCGGAGCTTCGCGCTCGCTGGCAAGGAAATTACTCGTCGTTTTTAGACAGCGACGACGCCCCCGTGCAGAATCGCTGCTCGTGCTGCGAAGGCTCACGTGATAGGCGATGCGTTAAAGGCCGAAATACGGTTGCGGCTCCGGCACGTTACGAAACGGCTTGTCGCGAACGACGTGAAAGTTGCTTGCGAGAAGTTCAAATTGTCAGTCGCGCGCTACGCTCGGCCAAGTATGAATGAAGTAGGATTTATGCTGCTTCACGGTGCGTAGCCCCTCCACGAGGAAGGTGAATGAAACTACCACCTGAATGAGCAATAATTACTAGTGAAGAAAATTTGTAAAAGCATTGTGTTCTATACGATATTGATTTGGCATGCACAAGTGTTAGATAACAATTTTTCGTCAGTTCTCAACTTCTCGCCTTCAATTTTTCGCCATTTATCTATTCAGAAAAGGGCAACCAGTAGTGTACCTTCCACCACTGGAATCGATTCTCATCAGATTCACGTGGACAAAGTGAGTTCACGTCAGGCTTTGTCGGGGTCTTCCAGTTTTTCATGTCTCTCGTCCCACCTTCGTTTCATCATTCAGTTAATATCTTCAAAATCAAGCTACCTATCAAAATCAATTACTCATTCCCAAGCATGGCCACAAGGCTTAGGCCCTGGTATCGTAATATTGGAATGATTGAGAAAATTATCGGCGGTGTATTTAAGTGTTCATTTTCATATTTCATTAATAGAATCCTCTTGTTTAATGGTATTGTATATTGCACCTAGGTGTATTAAAGGGAATTCAAATTTTTTAAAATATAATTTCAGGAATTTCACAGAACTTTCGTGAATTTAATTAAAGTATTGGAGAATCGGATGCGCTGTTCTAAGTTACTCATTTTTTTTATTTTCCGTGAAACAATTAGAATTTGTTTCTCGAAATGTTCAAGTTGTTGCATATTAATGTATTTTTACATTTTGTTTTACATTTCCTCGGCCGAATGGATTGTGCATTAGCACCTAGCTATTCATCTAGAAATGCAGCTTAGTCTGCAATCTGATTCTCCGCAGCTGACGATCTCTATCTGCGAATGTCTTGTGAGGGCCAGGGGGCCGTATGGTCATTTTCTTGTGCCGTGCTGAGGTTCGCGTGTCAGCCGGATGTGGCTCACAAGGCGCGCGCAGCTTCCGGCCGCGGGCTGGGGGCGGCGGGCGGCGCGGGGCGCGACAAAGCGGCGTCCGCGGCCCGCGGCGCCGCCTGCCAGGAAGCCCCGCGCCCCGCGCCCGGGGCGACACCTTGGGTGAAGGACCGCGCGCGCCCGCCGCCCGCTCGGCTCATCCATTCGCTCCTCCCCCCGCATCGCGTCGCTCATCTTCCTACCCCTGCTCGTCCACTCGCGTATGCTCGTCCGTTCGCCGCTTTCTAGACTCTGCGCGAATATTCAGTTTCGCACACGATTTCATCCGTCCTTGCTCGTCATTTCGCCCAGTCCGTGTGTCCAGTTCGTTCGTCCCTGCTCATCAGTGCGGTTCATCCCTTGTGACCAGTTCGTCCCTGTTCATCAGTCCGTCCATCTCTTGTGACTAGTTCGTCCATCCCTCCTGACCAGTTCGTCTCTGCTCACCAGTTAGTCCATCCTTTCCGATCTGTAGGATTGACCCTGTTCGTTTGTTCCTCCGTCCCGATCAGTACTCCCTGGAGTAGTCTCTCGACGCCTTCCTGGATGTCCTTTAAGTATTTTAGAGGTCTTTGTTAACTCTCGTTCAGCTGATGGTTTCCATCAGCTGAACCATCTAGAAATTCTAAAATAGAATGTACGCAAAGTTAGTGATTTTGTTTCTACATGTTTCGGACAAATATGCCAAACTGCTGTTTCCACAGTTCTATTAACTAACGCACTATGAAGTGAAAAGTGTTCCATTCTTATTCGGAGTGGAGGTTTGGACTCCAGGGATTTATAACGCGACCCAGGGTCTCCAGTGCCCCGCCCGGCGCACTCCGCCTCCGCCGCCCGCCGGCCCAACCGGTCGCGCATCCGTCGCGGGTGGACCGCCGCCGGGCCGGGCGGTCGGACAGGTGCCGCGGCGGCGGCGGCGGCGGGGAGCCACCGACCGCGGGGCCGCATCCGCGAGGAGAGGCGAGGCGAGGCGAGGCGAGGCGGGGACGGGGCTGCCCTACAGGAAGTCGGCGACTGCCTCGGCCCGGGACGCCCTCGCGCTCCGCCACGCCGCCGCCGCCACGGCGCCGCGCCGCGCCACGCCGCGCCATTCATAAAACCAGTCGCGGGAACATTTCCTGCGCCGCGGGCGCGCAAAACGACGAGCCAGCGCCGACGCCGACGCCGCGCCGCGTTACGCAAGTCCTCGGACACGCCACGCGGCCGCCTGGCGCCACCGCCGCCTCGCGCCCACACGCGCCCCTCCCCAGCCTCGCCCCGCTACGATGCTATCACACGAACGTGAAACGATTAGCGCGACGATATTGATCGCAAGTGACCGGCTTTAAAGCGATTTTCCCAATGTTTCCCTCTAGCAATAAAGCAAGTTAGATATTTACGATGGAACATGGTTCATAATATATAACATGCAAGTTGAGTAATTGTCCAAGTAGAGAGTTCTTCAGAAAACATGATCGTCAATTAGTGGGAGAAGTGTGTGAGGTACTAACATACGTGAAAGTGTAATCATAAATCTAATGAACTATATCTGATAGGAAACTCGTATTATTCGATCGCCACGAATGATTTAGATATTAAAGCTTGAGTATTGCGAATCCATGATTTAGGCTTCTAGCACATCAAGACACAAAAGAAAGCAGTATATGGCCAAATCAGAAGGAAATATTACATTCCTTCATTTATTTCAATGGTACGTTTACATATAATTTACATGCCCAATTCCATTTTATGAATTTTCTGGTGAGTTGATTATCACTTTAAAATTCATCTGCTGGAGAAACACAGAGTTCATGCTAGTGGAGTGTTAATATTCTTTTTACGAAATTTGTATTACCCCCTCTCGTTTCTTATTGTTGTGAAGTACACCAGTGACTTTCATGCACCAACGCATATTAAAAAGAATTCGTACCTCTTTCTCATAGAACATACGTGTCTCATACAAATATTTCGTTGAGTTCGCCCTGTAACAATGTTATAATTCGAATCTCGTATTTGTTCAGTTCACTTTCCCTATCTATTGTCCTCTACGTGCGTGCGCCATTATCTTCGGTGCTGTAGTGCCACAGCTTGGCATGTAACAGAAGATATAGTAAGCAAAATCCAAAGAGAGATGGATAAAACAAGGGAAACATGGCAAGCACATTTAGTTTTAATTTTAGTAAAACTGTACGAGCAAAAAATAGACTATTTGACAAAGGAATTGAATTATATAATAAATTAGTTAGAAATAAAAAAAATTGTGAACAAATTAAAATAATTTAAATGAAATTATAAAACACACAAAATTAGAAAATTAATTTTGTAAATAGTTAATAGAGTATACTTATAGATGTAAGCAATGTATGTAAATATGTATTTTATGTATCAAATAGCCGAGAAGGCTAAATAAACCATATTTAAACTAAATCTATTCCAAGCCGGCTCGCCGCGCGGGCGCCCTGCGCCCAGTGCCGGCCACGCAAGCCAGCGGGCGACAGTGGCGTGTTGGCAGGCGGCCGCCGCGCCGTCAAAAAACGCCCCCTCCCCTCGCGGGGGAGGGGAGAGCGCAAGACCGCGCGCGCACCGAAGGAGAGGGAGAGGGCGAGAGCGGCCGGCAATCGCGGACGGAAAAAGGAGAGCGCGCAAAAACGGCCGCGGCGAGAGGACGCGCGTGACGTCACCGTCACTGCAGCCGTCGTCGCCGCCGCCGCCGCCGCAGCCGCTGCTGCTGCCTTGCCTTCTCCCCCGCGTACTCGTTCTCGACTGCCTTTACTAGCTGCCTTCCTTTCCAATTGCTTTCGTTCAGCCATGTTTCCCCGGCGTTCTATTTTTAGTTCGTTAATGGTTCTTGTCAACAAATTCATTTATATACGTTCAGAATAAGGGGCATCTTTATTACTATTATTTATATTTCATGAAGCGATTTACCATAGCTACTGTTGTAAGGCGTGTGCTGTATTTTGTGTGTCTCACTTTGAAAAGGTAAACGTATCAAATAAATAGCAATTGCTCCATCCCTTCCTATCAGAATTCATTTTTAAAATCCTTTGCATGCATTTCTGGCGTCGTACTTACGGATTATGACATCTGACGTCTCATGCCATTATTATCGTTTTCCCACAATTTTTACTGCAAATATCATTTTCTTTCCGTCTTCCACATGTACTCCAACTTTTCCTTTGCAATACTCAAGGTTCAGTTTTCCTGTCACACTGCCACGTACCCTGAAATCTATATCCTGACCTTATTGAGAAATCCGGTGCATGATTCCATGTACCATTTTACTATCTGTAGACTCCCACTGGCCTATTACATCTTCATCTCCACAGTTCCGAAACATCACATTTTCACTTCGATGCGCAATTTGTTTCACCGTGTGTCTATTGCGGTGGGACTTCGGACTTTCGATACCAATGTTACCGTTACAACGACACAAATCTCAGCCTTCTTGACATCACTACCTCGCCCGCCACTTTCACCGTCACCAACCGCAGTAACACTCCGCCCGCTGCGCCCGTCGTCGTCTCCGGCGCGTGGCCGCCGCCCGCCGTGCGTGCGTGCGCGCGCGCGTCGCTCGCTTTCTTTTTGGCGCCCGCGATCAGCCACGAGCGGAGACAACCCGAGAGCGGCTTCATTCATAAACTCTGGGCGGCCGCAGGGGAGGGGTGGCGCGGGGCGGCGCGGGGGCGGGGCGGGGGCGGGGCGGGGGCGGGGACAGGAAGAGGAAGCGAGCGCGCGGCGCGGCGCGGCGCGGCGCGAGTGCACGTTGCCTCCGCCGCCGCTGCACACTGGGCCCAAACACGTGGAAACACGCGCATTTCAAAATAGTCTACATATTTAGAATTTTTCTAAATACGACTCAAATACAGATGGTAATGTCAAATTAGCAGCTTTTATGTAGAAAACAATAATCCTAGCTTTTCGCGTATCAGGGATACACATTGAGATCTTTACAGTTCGGACCTCTGGATTAAGTACTAATATAAAAAAAATGTTAAAAATTGCACCGTTTTATTCATTTGATGATATAACAAAAAGCAAAGATAATTCCTTAGAAAAAGACTACTTCTTTGAGATTCTAATAGAATAGAAATTTACGGAATAGAATGGATCGTTTCATGAACTCAAATGTGACGGAATAATATGAAGAGAAAAATAAATAATGCAAATTCCTTTCATATTCAATAATGAAAAATAATCCCAAAGTAGTATCGTATAAACTCCTAGAAGTGGAGATTAAATTTTATTATTATTATTATTATTATTATTATTATTATTATTATTTTAATAGAAATTGTGTGTTTAGTAAAATCTATTTAAAACAATTTGGTTCTATTAAATGTAAAACCAACAAATTAAATGTTAAGCACGTTTCGATATTCAATTTATACATTTAATGTGGAAAAGTAAAGTCTTGATGAAAATGGGTGAATATCATCAATATATTGTATGTTTGGGAAACGCAATTATGAATGGCTGTCGTTCGGGCCCACTGCGAGGGGTGGCGCGGCGTGCTGTCCCCGCTGCCGCGTGAATGGAGTTCATGCGGTGACGTCAGCGCACGCCGCGCGTGCCCCGCGCGCTGCCAGGAAGGAGGAGCGGCAGCGGCAGCAGCTCAGCCGCGCCCGCGATATTTTGGGGCACCCTACCGAACCGTGTGGCTGGACGCTCTACGCCACTCTCCCGCCCAACCCTAATGCACTCCACCTCGATTTGCTTCGACTTGCCCTTCCCAATTCCACACCTTCGTGTTGACTGCCGCCTTTTTACCTATTGCAGTTACCCACCTCTTCCTGTTCCTTACTGCTCTACACCTCCCCCGCTATCCAGCTCGTTTTGTTCATCACTTCATTCTCCTTTCCCCTCGTCATACTCGCCTCCTCGTCTTCTCTCTTCACCTGTTAATGGAGATATTCATCCTCTAACAATCATTGAAAACTTAAAACATCGATGTTAAACACATGGGTGTCAATACATCGATGTTTCTGTAGAAATACTCCACCTCGTCTTTTCTCTTCATCTCGTCTTGCTCTCCACCTCTTGCTCTTCTCTTCTTCCGCTCTCCACCTCATCCTCATGTTCCCCCATAATGCTCTCCGCCTCGTTTTGCTCTCCCTCTCCCCTTTCCACCATCTTTCTCTCTTTCTTGTCCCGCTTCATTAGTCGTGCTCTCACCTTCGTCTTTTTTATTGATGATGAACAGGTTATTTCGTTTGAAAAGAGTTTGCCAGTTATGTTTTTCTTCGTTATTCAGATGCTGTGTTGGATTACATGGTAAATGCACGTAAAGTGTTATCCGAAAAAGACGTTCGGATTCTTAACGATATTGAGAAGGTGATCTAAAAATCCGTCAGGAATTGTTTTTATTATGGACATCCTATTTAAACTAGGTTTCTTGTAATCAGCGTATTAATCATTTTGATATCATTGTTCCAAAATTTTCCTTAATGCAAAGTCGTGTTTATCACCAAAATATTCTATATGAAGAGAAAAAGAAGAAACATTGTTGAATGGTTTGAGATCTGATGCGCAAAGACTACCGGAACTGGGCAAAATTTGTGAAAATTTTTGCTTCATCAAAAATGAAAGGAAAATTTTTCCAATGTGTAGTAGTTTTATTTCAGTAATGTGTGACAGTTTTTTTAAAATCTTGGATATATGTACAAAGCAGGCACCTCCACAGTAGAGATGCGACATCGATATCGTTGTTTCCAAAACATCGATATTTCTAAAACATCAATGTATTGACACCGATGTTTTTAACATCGATGTTTTACGTTTTCAATGATTTGTTCGAGGATGAATATCTCCATTAACACAATTTAAAAAATAAAATATGAAATAAATGACGGTACCACTGTCAGTTTGTGTACAAACCAAACGAACGCGGTTTGTTCTACCTTCATCGAACAGACGGTCCCTCGTTCGATATGATCCTGATGGCCTGGTACTTCCTTCGTCTGTCCTAGTATTTCGGACATGGAGACATGTTCTTAAATTTTTTTTCTGTTACATTTTAATTATAAATTAAGATACACGTCCACTGTCAAATTAAATTTTGTTGCTTACGAACTGAATGTCGTAGGTTTCTCTAAGAACTCCAAAACATGGATGTTTATAAACATCGACGTTTTTTTGGTCGCTATATTATTAACATCGATGCTATAATTTTGAACATTGATTTTGTTCTCGATGTCGCATCATTTCTCCACAGTGCTACTTCGGTGCAACGCGTGCCACATTTTGCAGTCTTTCGGGTCAGATCATGCGAGTTTCGGGGGCTGAATGTCAGCCGGTGAGAATGGATCTGCGACAGCGAGGGCGGCCTGCCTGCTGGACGACGCGGCAGCGAATCGAGGCTGCGGCCGATTCAGAATGTGGGAAGTGGGGCGCCTCTTCCTCGGTTTCGATCGCCTCTCGGCGGCGAAAGGAGCGAGCGCCGCCGCGCCCGACGCCTGACGCCTTGACGGATGCGCGCGATCGCATCTTGCGTTCCGAGGCGAAATGTTGAGCTTTTTGTTGCGTTCGTCGGCGCTTTGCTGAAGTGGCTGTTCCGGAGTCTGTGTATACCCTGAAGAGACTCATTCAGTGGGGGGTGTAGTGTTACTGATGATGATGATATGAGTGCCGTAGCAATTTTTGAGCCTAGGTGTGGAAGGAGGCGTTCTTTCAATCCTCCCGTTTCCTGGGGAGGAGGCTATACTGTTGGTTTGCCCTTGCCAAGTACTGTCGAACGGTAGGGTGATCCTGAAACGTGAATGATGATAGTGGATGAATGAGGACGGATGGTTTTCATCATCAGAATGTCAACTTCGGCACAAACACAAGTTGAAGCAAATTCATGCTGTGCACGAATCCTTTGGCTCTACATATGTCGACCATTACGTCATTCCAGCCAACATTTCGACATTTACTGCCACAATGGCACTTGCAACTTGGTTGTAATTAATTAGTACCATGAAGACACAGGTTTAGTGAAGTTATCGGTATTGGTACCTGTGCTTTACAAAATTGTGATGTGAGAGCAGTCGTGTCAATATTGCATCATTATATTTTACATGGCGAATTGGAAATTTCTAAGGAAGTCTAGTGAACAACAAGTATTAAAAGTTGGAATGACCATTGTTGCAGCAAATAAGCGATTCATTTATACACGATATATATTATTGTTTGTGTTGTCAATCAGATGTAATCACTTTGGAATTAATTGTTTTATACAGTGATAATTTGGTCTAATTACAATACTCGTATTACCATTTTCCTGTTATTTAGACTTTTCCCTTAAGATATAGCACAATGGAAAATGTATTGGTTATTTTCAAAATACCGCAACAAATTACAATTTTTTTTTTTTTTTACGTTCGCCACTACTAGAACGAGTCTAAAAGGGTAAATAAAATATAGTACAGAGATATTATAAAATAAATATGTAAATATGTTAAAGAAAAATTCGTTAGAATAAGTAGCCGTGATTGGACGTCTTCGTGTTATGTAATATGATGACCCGATATCTTACATCATGTAAAAATGTATTATATGTGGAGATTATTAGATTTTCTTGGCATGTGATTCTCTGTGCTTACATTTTATGTCTGGAATTAGAATGGTAATTTGGTCGTAAATCTGACAGAGCCAGAAAAGCTGCCTTAATTACGCCAAAAATTCACGGAAAACTTGAAAATTCTGGGGCAATTAAGCGATAAAGTAATAAGGGGGCGTGTTTAGGTAAGGATTACGTGTCGAATGGACATGCGAAGTATAATAAACATGACGGCAACAGACCATGAAAGTGGTAATACCTGTAGATTACGTGTCTCGCCTTGGGAACTTGAATTTGCTGCGACTGCTCCAACATGCGTCATTGCCCGGAGGCAGGTGTTGATGGGCGCCGGCGCCCCCGTCCCCGCCCACGATCCCTCTGCCGCGTCCGCCCCCGCCCGCCAACATGTTTTCTGTCGCCTGTCTTCGCCTACACCTTTCCTCCCCGTCACGGTCCCGCTCCTGCTGCCGCCCCCGATCCCTCCTCCCTCCCTCCCTCACCTCCCCCCCCGTCCCCCTCCACACCTTTTGCCGCTCGCCCCCCTCCACACCTTTTGCCGCTCGCCCCCTCCTCATCCGTCGCCCTTGGCCTCACGATTGTGATGGTTCGTTTCCGCAGTAGGTGCTGGTGACGCCCCTAAAAGCATCTGCCCTGTGCTCAGCTATGCCATTTCCGCCGCTGCTGGCCTGAAGGCATTAAACTAGGATTGTGATCGCAAGGTTAAGAGTTCGATTTCAGCGGGATGCCATGAAAGATGTCTTCAGTCGTGCGTCCACAGTCCCGAAATTACTTTTGCTCGTGATAAGGCAATTTTTGCTATCTCAATTGCAATGTCTATTACCTGCGTTATTCAAATATTTGAAAATTTATATGGAAAAGAACTCTTGTTATTGTTTTGATGCGAAGGAAAATACACTTTTAATACGTCTTTCAGCACCAAACATTTTGGCGATATTTCCCGACCATCAGTGGTTATAGCGAAATGTCTCAGTTAATGCGATCAAATCTTTGTAATGTAAAGGTGGTTCAGGAAAAAAAGGAAATAGAAGAAGTGAGATGAACTGTAGCAATTATTTTTCAAACCAGCTGTGTTTAGTAATTTACAACAGTATTTTCGTGTGCCTATTCACGAGATCAATTCATAATTTAGTTAACAATAAAAGTAGCATTTTTTGCAGCCAGTTTTTGTGAACGTCTTGTGATTTGTTATGATCTCTGCATGTGCCGCAACTTAGATGATAACTGCGAGAGGTCTTGTAATGACGTAGCCCCCTTACTTGAATTTGTGTTCGAGCGGCGCGAAATCGTTTTTCGCAATTCAGTGTTACATCACTTCGTGGAATCTAAGCATCGTTTCCCTTTCCTCCCTCATGTACAGTGCTCGTTAACTTGTCTTTGCCAATTAACGCGTTGTTAGTCTGACACATCTTTCTTCGCATTGTCTTGGACGCTGCCTTGCAGAAACAGGTTATCGCTGCAGACGCTTAGCGCAAGTCGCACGCCTCTCAGAAACTCCCACGGGTGTCTAGATTCGCAGCTTGACATTACTGAACGGGTCACTTTCATAAGTTTGTTACTGTCTTAGCGAGATCTCGCTCTCAACTTGAACTTGATGTCTGTGGGATTGCAATGACGAACTGAGGTTTCGCAGAACCGCAACGATGGCTTCTGCGGCCTGCGAAGCAGTTGCACAGGATATCAGTCCGGTTACTTATCCTTAGACCAGCAACGCCCCGGCGGTTTCTGTATTTCGTGTGGTTTTGTGTTTTAAATTAATATCTACTTTTAATTTAAGTTAAAAAATGGAGACTATAATATTGCAATACACCAGAGGCGAAACTGCATCCGGTGGTCACATTCTGACCGTTGGAAAGAAAAATGGGAATATGAAAGAGAATGAAAATGCGAACATTGAATAGTAATTGTGGTTCAATATGAGGAAGAACACCCAAGCAACAGGATGTGGCTGAATCTGCGAAGTAATAGTCTACTTTTTCAACCTTCCACAGTTTTTGTTTTCAGGATGCATGCACCTGTGTCAGAAGCAGGTTTTAAATGGCGAGACGATGGTCTTAATTTGCAGTATATGATGGTTTGTTTCGCCTTTCATGATCATTAGGTGTACTTTTAAAGGGAAATATTGTGATTTTAGACGTTAAATAATTTTACATCTTCGAATATTTACCCATAATAAGTTTTAAAAATATTTATGGAACTTGTGGGAACTTAATGGAAATTTGCTTATTGATTAATGAAGGGTAGTAGATGTTCGTATGTTGTGTGGACATTTTGGCGCACACTGTCGTCAAAGTTGGAGTAATGTAGCTAATTATTTTGTTTTCGTGCTTTCGGGATTGATGTGAAATTGAAAATTGTAGGAACTGGTGGAAATCGAAATAAGTGTTTATTGAAAACAGCTTGGACAACCAATATTAGTCAACCGTTAATTGAAAATAATTTCCTTGAGAGGTGCGGATACACGTAAGGGAAGTCAAATTAATTATCCTAAAGTACGGTAAAAGAAAATCGTTGTTTGCATTTATTTTATCTGTTTATCCATCTTATTTTCATATAATACGTATTTTTCGGTTTTCTGTTACCTTTGAATCAGATCATCAATTCGAGCTTTCTACTTCTCTTTTTATCTTGTCCTTACTTTTCATTAGTTTTGGTGTTTTGAAAACTGCCTTTTTAGGTTTTTAATTATTTCCTTTCAACTGAATTCTTTACATGTGGGAGGGGGCACGTGTGAAGAGTCGGGGCACGAAACTGTCGGCCGCCACGCGACACTGGCGAGGCGTGGGAGCCCTGCGCTCACGGCCGCTCCCACCTCCATTCCACATCAACAATAACATCAACATTGAGGGAACCGGTCGCGGCGAGGGCAGGCAGGCAGGCAGGCGGGGTGCGGTCGCGACGCACAGGGCTGCGGGCGGGGACGGGGAAGTGGCGGGGTCGCGCTGAGAGCTGCCTGCAGAGGAACTTGCAGTAAGCATAGATGCGGCCGGTGTTGGCGAGATGGTGAAGGAGCGGGTGGCGGCTGCGGGGACTGGCGCTGCGCTGAGAGCGACCAGCAGAGGAACTTGCAGTAGGCGTAGATGCGGCGGGTGTTTGCGGGATGCAGAAGGTGCGGGTGGCGGGGAGGAGCTGCGGGGTTGCACTCAGAGCTGCCTCCAGGGAACTTGCAGTGAGCATAGGCGTGGCGGGGTGGGGAAGGGGCGGGTGTGAGTCAGCGCCTGTGGCCTCGCTCGCCCATGACGGAGGCGGCGTCCGCTCAAGGCGCTGCTGGCGAGGCCCCCGGCCTCGAACTCGGACCTCACCGCGCCGCGCCGCGCCTCGCCTCGCCTCTGGGCGTCTGAATTGCAGTTTATTGCTGCGTTTGCATATTAGTGCCCGTCAGCATTGAGCTTTCTTTTTTCTGCCCACTGAACCCTGCAACCACGTCCCATGTTGCGAATGGCATTATGACATGTTCATCATGTATGACTCTGATGACTTTAATAAATCACGAACAAATTGAAGTGGAAGCTGTTGTTGTAACAACCAAACTTTACTCTGGTTGTGCTCCGGAAAAATGAAAACTTGTCGTTCGCTCTTGGGTATCTGATTGGTTACTTTTTATTGTTCATTCTTCATTTATGCGTACTCTATGCTGAGGGAAGAAAGTGAAGATGACCAGTATGAGCTTGTTACACTTCTCATTTGTATATAATTAATTACTATTACATGTGATCTCATATCAAATTTCTTTCTCTCTCCCTCTATCCCTCTCGTACACACGTCTTGTACTTAAAACCATTTTTGTAGTTGAAATAGCTATGGTTATTGAAAGGAGGAAGTCGTTCCATTCCTTCTATCTAAATAGTTCTTTGTAAATACAAACAACTGCAAACTTTCTTATCTACCTGGTTTTCTTTTAATCTCGCTATAATTTAAATATGAGATGGTTTCTGTTGCACAAGAATAGGTACATCATGCGCTTTTGATTGCAGGAGGTTCCTGTAGTTTTGCTTTTCCACTCTCCTGTCTACACTCGTGTCTACTCTACTCCTGTCTACTCTAGTGTTGACTTTTCTCCATATTTCTACCGCTTCTCACTTCTCTTCACACACGTCATAACCTGTTCCAGCAGATAGCAACGCCCCTGTTATTTGTGTCTTCACCATCACATACAGATTTGTACCAGTCTACACCAACCCGTCAAATCACCAAATCTTTCCAGCGATCTTCAAGTCAACAGATATCTTAATTTTTTCAACACTAAGACATTACTTGTATGCAAGTGACTTACTTATATTTCTGTTTCACTTGACATCCTGTTTTAGAAGAGTAGTAAGTTCTGAATATTTCTATTCAAATGTGTCTCTGTCTGGTCGAGCCCGGTGTTTACACCATCACCCTTCAGTATCTCCAGCTGCTAAGAGCTGCAGATGAACTTCCCCTTCAAATTCTTTTATTGATAGCTCCATTGACACTGACGGGGCTGTGGTCACTTGTCTCAGGTGTCGTCTGTATCACCAGTGCAACTGTCATTGTCACAGTCGCAATCGCCAATATTGTGAATATCGTCATCATTGTCACTACCAGACGCTACGATCTTCACTGTCATAACCATCTTCAGCGTTGGTATAATTTTCTCCGTCACTATTGTGTAATTAACGTAGCGGCAAAGATAGAATTTTCAATGTGGCATCTGGCCCTATTTCCGGCCAGAACAACCAACTTTTGAAATTATGAATCCGACCGCCCCGATTGATAAAATCCATACAATTGGTTGCTGTCCTCGTCTGTCATGGTCAGACTCTCTGCCATGGAAGTCTTTTTTGTTATGTGATAATCCTTCTGTCTCGTCTTTCGTTCGAGTGAAACACCTAATTCGTAAACGAACGTGGATTTAGTGTACAACTAATTGAAATATGTTATCAGTGTTTTCGAGTAATGGAATTAACGAGTGTTTTTATGCGAATAAAAATATAACCTTAAAAGTGATCTCTTGGCAAATTTCTATGTTAATTACACATTTAAAATGGAAGTCCAAACAGTGTATTAGCAAATCTCGTGTTAATAATGTTTGAAAGTATCAAAAACAAAATACTCGAAGTATTTTAATAAAATGCGTAATATTAGCAACGAGATGTACGTTGGTCATTCTTACCTCATAGATACATGCCACTATTTGCATTATTAGATTTATATCGGATATTTCTGGTAATGTTGGGAACAACAAATGTCAACACAAAAAGAAATGAAAATATCCTATGACGCTTTTCAGTGGATATTTCTATGAGACTGTAACATGTTTCACGAGTTGCATTTTAGTCCTTACTTTAAGATGACGAGAACAATACATGTAGTTGTAATTGCCGCCCTTCCTTCAGCACCGACTCTCCCGCGCCGGTCATCACCGCCAGCGCGCCTCCAACCACCGTCGCCACCGCTGACGAGTTGGCACCCGGCGTGACGGCGTCGCTTCCGGCGCTAATGGCGCAGTTCCTTCTCCCCTCCCCTCCCTCGTCCTCTCGCTCGGCGCCGCGCCGCGCCGCGCCGCGGAGTCGGGCCCGTTGTCACCCGCGTTGTTATTTACGTCTGTGTATTAAATTAACCTTTTCATTGGCGAGGTCTGGCGGTGGCGACGGGCATAGCGGCAGTGGTAGCGGTCGTGCGGTCGCGGGATCGAGTGAGGGGGGGGGGGGCGAAGGGTGGCCGAACCGCGCATCCGTTCGCACACTTTCTCCTTCCGCTAATCTGTCAGATGCGAGCGAGAGGCGGTCCCGAGGTGGCAGGAAAGGGAAATTAACGTGTTTTATTAAGGGGGTTCATGAAATAGTGTCACTCGTAACTCAGGTGGTAGGATTTATTGCTTGTCTTCCGAATGTCTGGTCTTTATAGCAGAAAGTGGGAAAACATTTCACGATTTTATACTCTAACTTCATGTTGGTGTATTTTATGTGTTAAAAACGTGGATTGTTAACTGTTGATTGTAAACTTTAGAGATAAAATCAACAAATACAGTAATGTACAGAAACTAGCTGAATACCCTGCATTGTACGGGTATTTACACTTGGGTTTTTATTTCTGGGCGCGTGGAGCTTGTCTTCAGAATGGAATATCTCACGGTATTTCGCGTAGTTCTCCGTTGTGCCGCTAGGTGTCATATGGTCGCCAGCACTGCTCGATACAGACGCGATCATGCGACTCCCAGTGGCACAACTATGAACGACGCGAAAGAGCGTGAGCTATTCCATCGTGAAGACACGCCCCACGCGCCAAGAAATAAAACTCAAGTATATTTATCATAATCATATATCATGTAGGAAAAGGAATGAATTACACAGGTCTGCGACCAAAAAACTGCATAGGATTTTTTTACATTTTCTTACAGATTTTGACCTCCCAAAATCATAAAAAATATTCAAATTATTATATCACATAAGGTTTTATGTATATTGCAGTATCTACGTTCATTATAATTATAATTATAGTAATAAACCCATATGATTTTTATTTGATAATGGAGAAAAACAACCTGAGCTGTTGGTAAGACTGGGAATGTTTTAACAGGTTGAGACAAGTCAAATGACGTATATCGCTTGAAACAAAGAAAAGCTCTCAGTAGACATACTGATATTGAAGTGAACAGTGCTGTTGTCTGTTAATCATGGCTACAAGGGGTTGTGTTATTTCTCCAAACAGTTTTTGTTATATCTGTGGTGAATTCACTATTAAAAGTCAACAGAGAAATATAAGTGATTTTATAAGGAAAGTTTATTTTGCCTACTTTAAATTAAAAGTTGGTGATCAAGATAAACCATGGGCCCCGCATAAGGTGTGTAGAAGATGCGAAGAAGATCTTCGTTTGTGGTTTAAGGGAAAGAAAAAATCATTTCGATTTGGAATTCCTATGATATGGCGTGAGCAGAAAAATCACACCTCTGACTGCTACTTCTGCTCAGTTGACGTAAAGGGATTCAATTCAAAAACCAAAAGAAACATAAGTTATCCTAATCTTGACTCAGCTATACGTCCAGTGCCCCATAGCTCCGAGATATCTATCCCGCAGCCACCTTCCAGTTTGGATGAATATCCTAGTGAGTTGGAGGACGAAGCTACTTTACCTCCTCCCGGTGAATCAAGCTCAGATTCATCTTTTGACGAAGATGGAAGGCCTCAACTATTTTCTCAAGGTGAGCTCAATGATTTAGTAAGAGATTTAGGTCTTTCAAAAGATGCAGCCGAACTGTTAGGTTCTAGATTAAAAAATAAAAACCTTTTATCACCTGGCACTTCTTTCTACTGGTACAGACACCGAGAAAAAGAATTCACCCAGTTTTTTTCAAAAGAAGGAAATTTAGTTTTCTGCAATAATGTGGAAGAACTCATACATTGCTTTGATATAAAGTATGACTCATCTGAATGGCGCCTATTCATTGACTCATCTAAGACTAGCCTTAAAGTAGTATTATTGCACAATGGAAATAAATTTGCCTCGATTCCGATTGGACATTCCGTGCATATGAAAGAAGATTATAACGATTTGGCCATTATCCTGGAAAAAATCAAGTATCAAGACCATCAATGGATGATTTGTGGGGACTTCAAAATACTGACAATGCTTTTGGGTCAGCAGGCAGGCTATACTAAATACCCATGCTTCTTATGCTTGTGGGATAGTAGAGCCAGAGAACAGCACTGGAAAAAAAGTGATTGGCCATCCCGAGAAACTTTAAAACCTGGAAAGAAAAATGTTATAACACTACCTTGGTACCACCAGAAAAGGTTTTGTTGCCCCCTCTCCATATCAAATTGGGGTTGATGAAACAATTTGTAAAATCGCTGCAAAAGGATGGAGACTGTTTCAAATATTTATGTACAAAATTTCCGAAGCTGTCAGAAGCAAAGTTGAAAGAGGGAGTTTTCACCGGCCCCGACATAAGAAAACTTTTAACGGACCCTTCATTTGTGGAAACTATGAATGAGAAGGAAAAAGAAGCTTGGGTATCGTTCAAGGACGTAGTGCGAAAGTTTTTAGGAAATACCAGGAATCCTAACTATAAAACCATTGTGCAACGGATGTTAGCAGCATATGAAGCTCAAGGCTGCAAGATGAGCTTGAAGGTCCATTTTTTACACTCTCACATAGACTATTTTCCTGAAAACCTGGGAGCTTACAGTGAAGAGCAGGGGGAGCGATTTCACCAGGATGTGCGTGATATCGAGAGAAGGTACCAAGGGCGATGGGATGTCACTATGCTTGCTGACTACTGTTGGCTGCTTAAGCGAGAAACTGAAAATAAAAATCGGAAAAGGACTCGTCAAAGTATCAAGGAAAAGAAGAAGACGTTTCATAAAGAACATGAATAAGTACATGTATCAAAATAATGTTTCGTTTGCTTTAAAAAAAAATACTTATTGTTTGAAAATTTTGAATAAAGGAGTGCTTTAACCAATATTTTGTGTTGGAATTTGCAAAAAATCCTTATGTGATAGAAAAAAACGGCCATAACTTTTGAAATCAGCGCACTTTAAAACATATAATTCAGTAAAAATATCTAATGCAGCTAACAAAAAAATTTTTTTCGCAGACCTGTGTTACCTGCATGGTATATGTCCCACCTACCCTACTCTACCCTGCCCTGCTTGATACTGACCCACCATCCTATCCATCCCTTCCCTCTTCCGGCGTTCTCACCGTGCTCCGCCTCATCCGATCCCGATCCACCCTCTTCCTTTAAACCTAATCCTGTCCAGCTTCGCCTCACCCAGCCCACCCTTCCCCTCCTTGCTATGTCATGTTTGCTATAATTATCGTTGCTGTCGGCAGCTATAAACTCTTGCATTTTTGCACATTCCTGGCATACTTCCAGTAACAATTTTGTCCTTCAATTACTCTAAACTTAATTGCGCTTTTAAATAGGTCAAATGCAATTTGTTGTAAATATTATGGACTTACAGAAACATTTCATTCGAGTCGATGAATTTTATTCGTGTTTTTGAAGATGTTTGTGAAACACGGGAAAATCACACACTTACAGTGTGTTTAGGGGTAGGATAGAGGTATAGGAGGAACTTAACGAAATCTTGTTCAGACAATACGTTTTCTCTTGTTTGTTTAGATTTCTCTTGTATTATGTATGTAGATAGACACGTCTCTGATAAGTGAATATCTGATAGATTATTGGCAGAATTTCCACTCATTTCATTTGCAAATTATTACATAATTTAGCATGAAATGTTTCTGTCATACAGTCTTGAAAGGAGAGTTCTCGGGATATGTACAATGTTCTGTTATAGAACTTGCTAAGGAAATGAAACTATTTCGTCTTGGTGCGGAAGTAGTTAGCATTCAGTTCAGACAATTAACTCTCGCTACTGTCGCTTGTCCATGATTAAATGTTACAACAACGCCAGATTGACATCTTTCCCACTGCTTAATACCAGTATCTCTTTAACCTGTATTCTGAACAAAAATTGGTCTCTTGTAGTGGTTCTGTCGTTTCCTAGGTTTCTGATAGTCTGTGAATGCGATCTTTCGTCTTCTGATAACAACGATAATGAATTAAACAGTTTTATCGGTAAATATTTATAGACATTTTGTACTACATGCTACTTTATTCTTTGAGGATGAGTGATAGAAGCAAATATGAAGGTCGGTAGTTAATGAAAGTACAGATTTACTTCAATTTGTATCTACTCGTGTGAATAAAAAAATCTACATTGCACTTAACGTCAAGATGCAGTAATAGAATGAAAGAGGTCATTTCACTTTCCTGAGTGACCTCTCGTATTTTTTTCTTGTCCTTGTCAATCACATCGAAATATTTCGTTTCGCTTAAAAGTTAATTAGGTATTCATTAGTCTTAAACCGTGCACGTTTCTGTCAACTTGTACGGTTCAAAGCATCCGGAGGAGGTTTTTGCTGCAGAGTTGTCTACAAACCCTTTATTTCAAAGAACGTGGGAACTTTCGACGACTTTTGCTTATTCGCTGGAAATGGAAAGAGACATTATGTTGATAATTTCTGCGAAATTGTGTCGTTATGTGAATTTTTAGTGGCTTTAGAGAGGACAGTGAATTAGAGGATATGACGTAAGCAGACGGAGGGCTAAAGTAGCTGAGGCCACGCGGGAGACTATGCGGGGAGAAAGGTACAGCAAAAATATGTGACGGTTTTGTTTTTGAGGAAGCGAGCTGAGTCGTGGGAATCAGGAAACACTGGGACATTGTTGACACTGAAGAGAGATTCTTGACTAGAAAAAAATTAAAATATTGGCATTTGAATGGCGATGTAATTCATTGTAGAATAAGCTTCTTTCTCGTAGTTCGTACTCAATAAAAGTAGCATAAAAGGATCTGACGAGATACAAAGATAGAAAGATTCAGAATCAACGGCTCACGTTTTTTGAAGAAATAATGAAAATTTATCATTATTTTTAATACATAAGAGCTCCATTACAATATGCATGTGGCCACAAGGGAGTAAACACCTTTTATAACCATTTGGTTCTTGATTTTGTCGACTAGTGGGGTATAATCTGGCCAAAGCGCGGGTGTCGGCAGCGCTGGTACAGGCGAGTACTACTCTCTGTCTGAATCAGTGAAAAACCACTGATTGACAGTGACTATTCACTGATGGCGTGAGTTATAACCCTGCCACTGACTATCAGTGAATTGAACAGAACAGATCAGTGAAAATCGGGTCCACTTTTTTAAGTCAGTGAAACTTCACTGTTTGGATCAGTGAAACCTGTGAAAACAGCAGCACGTGAACGACTGAATCAGAGCGATGGGGGCGCGACACTTTTACCACTGACAACCAGTGAAATGCTGGGGGTCATTATGAAAAGGTTCGCATGTTCGCTGATTGTCAGCGAAACTACACATTTCGACTGAAGATATCAGTGACATCGGCTCTCACTGATTGAATCAGCAAGTTTCACTGATTCAGACTCAAAAGTACAGCCGGTAGAGTGCGTGGAGTGAGCGATGGTGGGCCACGACCCGCGCGCGCCGCACTGCGCCGGTCGCACAAATCTTCCCCTGTCCGCCACCTGATGACCGCGGGGGGGAGGCCGGATGCAGTGGCCTCCGCGCGGGTCAAGACGAGCGGGCGCGCTTCCGCTGACGCGGCGCCTCGTCGACGCCGGCAGCAGCGAGAGCCAGTCTCGGGGGGGGGGAGTGTTGTAGAATGGATAAAGTACAAATTATGGATGATCCATACCAAGCTAAACTAAAAGTCCATACTATAATGAAATTTTATAAAGTAATGGCAGCACCAGTATTAACATACGGAAGCGAATCGTGGATTCTAAGAGCAAAAGAGCAACAACAAATACAAATAGCAGAGATGAAATTTCTGAGGAGAGTGAAAGGTTGCTCGATATTAGATCAAATCAGAAATGAGATTAGTTCTATCTAAATATATATTCCATGAATGACCATATTAACGGAAATAAACAACGCTGGATACAACATATAAATAGAATGGATAACTCAAGAATAATAAAATCAATATTATCTTATAAACCTGTAGGAAGACGAGAAATAGAAAGGGATGGAAGGAAGAGATGGTTGGAGTGAAGACGGAACATGCTGTCAGCCTAATCCCTGATAGTGAAGAAGAAGAAGAAGAAGAAGAAGAAGAAGAAGAAGAAGATTATGGATGATTGGCGAATTGTCCAGACGATTTGAACAAAATTGTATCAATGACGATGGGAAGATCCTTTCAAACTTTGCCCGGATAGTTTGCGAATTAGACACAGGGCGCTGGCTAAAGTGAAATGGTGAGCCGAGGTGAGGTGTCTTGTGTGTTCGCTAGAAGTATTTTGGCATGAGAATATATTCGCTAGAAGTATTTTGGCAGTTCAATCTCCATTTACACAATTGCTCAACACGATACTACTTCTATCCTAGCTCCCGTCTGCTGGCGAAGGTGCATTTCATATGGCATATGCCCGAAATACTCTTGGAAGCTATTTCTACTTAGGACTAAATCTTCCCATTTAGCATCATGTGAATATTGATAGGTTACTTTGCTGATTAGAAACATTCTGACATTTGCAGTTGGCATTACACGAGGTGTAATCATGGCAGACGAATATAATATGGTGAACCGAATGGAGAGGTACGTGCTAATGCATTCTGTTCCTTATTTCGGATATGTTAGGTCTCTTGTGTTTTAAATTGTCATGCACACAGTACTCCTTTGTTCTTCGCATATGTTCTTTTTAATTTAATAAAAGACGTGTTGTGAAGCAATTGCTAATGGTGAAGTGTTTGACTTTACTAACACTCTCGATTTAAACCACAAGCTACAGGAGCAAGAACTAATTAATTAATTGAAAAAAAATTATTTCTTTAGTGAAATGTGTGTCTGAACTATACAAGTAGAAAGCGTACAAGAAATCGAACTAAGCTTCTGTTACACTCGACTGGTACACATGTTTGTCAGACATTAGATCTTAAAGATGTGTCCTGCTGTGAGTATCGCAGCCACATCCATTATAGGAAGATTCCTGCTGTAATCCGCCAACGCGGTGGCCACCTCTGGCTCCGCGGCAGGAAAGCCCGCATCCGGCCCTCGCGTCTTCGCGCCCCGCCCCGCCCCTCCCCTCTCGTCCCTCCCCTCCCCCGCCCGTCCATCGCCCTCGTAAATCGCCCGTGTCGAATCGGGGCGCGGCGCTGAGCGGCGTGGCGTGGCGCCGCGCGCGGGCGAAGGAAGTGCGCTTTTAAGGCTGAGGAACCGGTTCGGAGGCGCTTCGCCTCTCGCCGCCTCCGCCAGCGCTTCGCCGCCGCCGCCGCCGCCGCCGCTGGCGACCGCCACACTGGCGCGGGAGGCGGAGAGATCGGCGACCGGGGGCGTCGGCGGTTTCGGGGTTTCCTGTCAGCGGATGCGCGTCCGCCGACGACCTGCCGCGACCCCGCGAGCAGTGCGCCGCTCTCTGGAGGTTTGCGGGTTTTCCGTGGCAAGTGAATCCCTTCCGTATGGGAAGTTCAGGCGCAATTGTGTAATCGAATGATGGTCATGAGTAGAGACCGGAAAAATGTGTAGTATAAAACGTCAAAATATGTACATAAATATGTAATGAAAATAGTAAAAATGTGTAATAAATGTGTAAAAACAGTTATAATATGTAATATTAAATTTCTGTAATTAAAAACCATTTACATAGCAAAACATTTCATTTAGAAAAACTGCTCACTTTACATCGTACAACTTTCTTGTCAGTAGTAAAAGCTTCATCTCTTGTAATCCAGGACCGTAGTTTAGCAGCCAGACTAATCGCAATAGATGCCATCGCACAAACTGTCGAGATCTACGACCAGCAAACATACACTATAGCATCTTCGTGGATGTGTTACACGTCAGAGATCGCAAATTTTTCTCGGAAATTTAGGTTAATGATCACAAAACTGAGTGTCAGTGATGCTTTGGAAACCTAGATTTCCCCAGTAATGCTGATCTTTTAAAAAAATACGTCTTTTCATCATAAATATGGAATTTAACGGAAGAAAATTGATAAAATAAGAAAATATATTGTGAAAACAGCAAAATATGTAAAATACGTAATATACTATTAAATATATAAAAATATGTAATGAAAAAATTCGAAATTTTGTTAGGAGGGCTATGATTCGCCGAGATTACAATTTTAAGAACTTTAAGTAGAAAGACAAATATGTAATTACATAAAAATCTGGTCTCGTGTCATGAGCTTGTGCGACTAGCAACTACTGTAATAAACATTGTGTTGTTGTTTCAAAGGGTCACTTCTCACAAGCAGATGGCGGGAGCCCCGGAAAAGGGTAACCGACGCTTGTGACATAGTTTGGTTCTATTTCTGAGTTTCTGAGGATATGACTTCCGTTGCACCATTCGCAATAACTTTTTTAAAAAATAGAAAAAAGCGCTATTGAACACTAATGCAGTAATGCAGAATGTTCAGTCACAACTATTTCTAGTCATTCAAAAATAGGGGACGAAGTAAACTTGTTCAGAGGAATAATAATATGGCGTGTGAAATAGCAGAAAATCTCTTTCATAAATGTAGATTTCTCACATTAGTTGCAGTCATAATTCATTATTTGCATTCGTAAAGTCTGGTACCTGGTGCTCTGCATCTGTAAAAAAAAAAACATTCGTTTTGCACATTAAACACAAGAATATTTCCTATCTGAAATGGCGAATTTGCCGAATCTCTTTCCCGAATTTCACTTTACCATCTACCTAATCCATTTCACTTTACTGATCAAAATGAATGTAAGTAGTTCCGATCGTGTGCAGACTATTACCAGATCTCTTGCAAATTGCTCCCCCCCCCCCCGAGTCGCCGCCCCTGCGCAGCGGCGCTGGTGGCGAGCGTCTCTGTTTGCCGGGTTGCGTTGCCCCTGCCGGCCTGCCGCGCCTGCATCAAGCTCGCCCGCCTGGCTCCCGCTTCTTACGCTTCTCGGCTGTGAACGCGGATGCAGCAACGGCTGAATGTGGACATTCGCAGTAAGGAGGAAGTCTCAATAATTAATGTATTCCTTAGGGGGTATATTGTGATCATTTCATTTTTGTGAAAAATTTTGGTTTTGAAGTATTGCATTACATGGACTTAGAAATAATCAAATCCTTTAACAGCTATGCGTATTAAACCGTTCTTCCATGCAAGTCCGAAGTTACAATTCCTAACGATCACCAAAGAAGCCCACTACCAGCTGAAGCCGAAGTCTTCGTATGTAACCTGCTTCACGGTTTAGAGCATCCCGAAAATTTGATTTATAGAACGAAATACCTATATTTTCTAGTATTCGCGATTGAAGCAGGTATTTACAAGGAATAGTTGTCAAATTAATAAATATGAAAAAGGAATTAATAAACAATAAAATAATTTTAAATAAAATGTTTTTACATTTTCGATTATGATGAGGGTCTCCACTGCGTGACATTATGAGAATACCAAAAATACAATTTCTAAAATATAATTTAACAATTTATTCGTAATTCAATTCTTTCGGAAATCGTGCAATTCTGTTTTAATGAGGCCTGAGGACCAAAAGATCTGCATAGCCCCAATTTATCTTTCTTTGAGGAAGACAGCAGGACTGTATGGTGAGCGGGATTTAGCTTATTTTCAGCTGTTGCCAGAGGTGTAATTTTGGTCAAACGAGGAAATGTGTAACGAAAACCTTTTGCAGACTGACCACTCCGGTTACTGAACCCGTCTCCATCGACATGAGACACTTAGCTGGCTGCGTTCTCACCCTTGAAAGCGATCGCATTTTTTCAGTTCTTATCCTTTGAATTTTGGTCGATTATTAAATATTTCCTTGGGTATTTCTATTAAAGCTTTTCTACACGTGCTTTCCAAATCTAGGATTTCGGTGTACACGTAGTCACGTATCGTCCTACTTACATAATCTATCGTAATAATCTTAAACCTTCTCCAATCTTTCTGACATTTCCGCTCGTGACACTGGACAGTGTGCAACCTCGCTTCCTGCCTAAGTAATGTTACATGTTGCCTTTTTTAGACATCCGCGCCACCTCTTTCAATCATATGCGGTATCCTGCGCGACGACCTCTTAGGATTGACCGGATTTGAGTCTTCTGCGAAAAGGTCGCTCCTGTCTGGATTCTCTTGAGTTTGCACTATATCCGTTGCTGACTCACGTCATGATTTGCAATGCAGCTTTCACTTCCGTGAGTGAAGCGTCCATTCAGCTGACCTCTAGTGTTTACAACCCTTCCCCTATGACACCAATTTCGTTTCCAGTCTTCTACGAAGGACATGAGAGTATTTTAAATGACGCATCTTAGTGTATTTTTATCTTTACATTTGCTCTTCTCCCACTTAATACCAAACAATCATGATGTGAGTCGATACATATGTACTGTTTCATTACTTGATCAAATTGATCTTTCATTTTTGTTTCCACTGACCTAAATGTTTCAGAAATAGTCGGCCGTGATAGTAACATAAAAGTCACATGTTCTATCCTATTTCTTCACATCTAACACTAGTCATGCAGATTCTGACGTCAATGCTATCCTCCCGTTTCTGGGACTCAACTTTTTATCATATACAGAATATACTCCGATACTTCTTCCAGACGTAATTTAATTCTTGCTTTTTAACATTCCAGTCGCTTCTCCACTTCATGAGCTCCGTATAAAAAACATTGCTATTCGTTATCTTTAGTCTACAGCCCATAAATTTTCTAGGTGCGTTCAAAACTTGTTTCTCATTTGCATCACGCTTCCGTTGCATCTTTCGCTTATTCGAGATCCATTATAAATGACGTCATCTGGGAAACATTTCTCTACAGTTTTCCTCTCCGTTGGAGTCACTTTTCCTCGTGCCCCGCCCACCCAGCGCACCCCATCAATTCCGCCCCGCTCTGCACCGCCGGGGTGGCACTTTCGTCGCTGCAGTTCGGCGGCGCTGGGAAAATGGTAGAGTGGGACGGGCGGGGAGGGGCGGGGCGGGTGTGTGGCGCGTAATCGCTTTCGGAGGTCCGCATCCGCCGCGGCCGGTCGCGCGGTCGATCGTGGGAACCGCGTCGCCGGATTAAGTTGGCGGCGGACGCCGGAGAAACGAGGTACACGGTAGCCGCGTCGCTTTAATTGCGGGTCGCTAATGTGATGTAACGAATGGACGCCGCGTGACGAGAACTCTCGTGTTTTGTAAGTACTAGGAGGCTGAAAGTTATCATATGTTGACGTTGTTATAAATATGATGACGTCGGTGGTTGCCTGCCATCAGTATGATGATTTGTTGTGTGGAGTTAACTACGATATACAAGATATTTCTAATATTACTTTCCAAAAATAAGCGGAGAGTGCCTTCCTCAATATTTTTAGTTTAGAAGTCTATGGTTATTACGAATGAATTGTGATTGTGTATAGAGGTTAGGTAACCTGTAATGAATTATAAATAAATCACTGGGAGCAAAAATCGGAAATACATAATGATGAAATTCAGAACAGTAACTCTGAGTTCACGCGTCCCGTGTGTTGCCACAGAGTGACCATCCTTGCGATTTATTCTGCTCCTCTCTATTTCACTGTTAGTCCAGTTGATCTGATTCATTCTACTTTGTGTATTAACCCCATTTTGAGTCTTTCATATTCCATATTGACCATCTCCAGAGACGTAAAACTCATGGTAATATCTCTTTCTATCATCGCGTTGAACTGATTGTCATTACTCGATACCTATCTCTGAAAAGTGTTTGTAAAAATGTTTTGGATCATGTAAGGGAACTTTTGTAGTGGAAAAGTTTTAAGTCGTAGAAAGCCTATTGTGTGCGTGTTGACTCATTTATGTAAATTTTTCTTTTTGTGTCATCGGGCAGATGATAATCTCGCTTTTGTAGTGCTGAACTCCATAATGACACATTTCTTATAAAACCACGTGGTGCTAAGTAAGTGTACGATGACCGATAAAAGGCAGTCGTTCAGGTGGCGTCGTTTCCCATGGCCTTGTAGTCGAACCGGGTCTTCTCACGCAATGCTCAACTTTAACGGTTCATCCGTTTTCGAACGACGATGCGACAATGGCGATAATGCGGGCACACGTGTGAGGCATCCATCACCAGCTCTGCATGCCACCGGAGCACACCTGGCGCGCCTTTTAACAGTATCCTCTTTCAACCTCACGTGCAATTTTATGACGGACAACCTTTTATACTTACCCTACCGAATGAGGCATTATAATCCGGATGTATTTGTTACAACTGCATTTTTGTTTTAATGTTTGACTTCATTGGGAGTCGGCGAGCCAGTAATACTTTCCAGTTCGTTAATTGTGTTTCAACGGATCTATTAAAGTGGCAAATTCATACCGACAGTTTTTTACACCCAGAATTTGTTACATTAGTGCCGAATACTTAATGTCTTTTTTGCTAGTTCATTTTAAGAAGTTTGCATTACCTATTTCTCGCGTTGTTCCAATCTGTTGTTCAGTCTTCAAAAATAGTATCTCTCTCTTATTTATATGATAAATAAACCCCGGAGTATCGAGGTAATCAAGCTTTATAGAAATAGGATGTCACTAGGAGATTTTTTCATCTTATTATTTCCTAAGTAATAGTGATTTTTTTGGTAGTAGTAATAGAGTATATCCATTTGATCCGCTCTATACTCAGCTCCTCGAATCCCATTTCAAATGTTGGCTGTTGGTTTGAAATTTTTCTTTACAAAATATATTTATTTTCAGCTTCCTCGCACTAATGATTGCATGGAAATGTAAATGAGGTACATACATTGCGTATCACTCTGACCTAAGCTTCACAACACGTGTGCTAGTACAACGGCTTCTAATAGGCGACTCTGTCGTAAATTAACCAACGTCACGATTCACTACATAAGTCGCCTCCACGTGCACACATTCTTGTTCAGCATTCCCCCAATAGCGGTGCCAGCGCACTTCGGGGCCGCGGCGGAGCACCTGTGCGCGTGCGGGCATGACGCCCCCGCCGCCAGCAGTTCGCCGTAGCCGTTGGGCACCTGCTCTGTCCTCCGCCCGCCGCCGCTGGCCGTTCCCACGCGTAATTAGCGCACCTGCCGCCGCCGCCACCGCCACCGTATGCACAGCACCTGCGCTCGCGCCCGCCGCCCAGCGCGTCCGTTGCAGCCACACACTGCGCATGCGCGGGCCAACCGATCGTTAGCCCAGGGGGCGGCAGCGGCGAAAGCGTTTCTCTCCGGGCATGTAGGAGCAAGGTGTCCCACGCGAGTGGCTCCTTGAATGTTGTGTAATGCACCCTTGATATTTATGCACGTGCGGCGAGGTACATCTGCGAATTTGCAATAGGCAAATTTAGTTTCATTAATTAAATTTCCACGGTTTAAAAAGTAATTAATTGAAATTAGTTTTTGCGACGTTAGGCCTATCTAATTAATATTTTGAGAATGAAAGGTAATCAGGAGGGTTCCAAAATTCTATTCTATGGGTTGACATACTTGGTACCTAATATATCGCAGCTTGTCTTTTACTTTTGGGAAATAGTCCTTTCGACATTTTCTAAAAATCAATGAATGTTAATCAATTTTTTAGCCATGTCCCTTTCATCCTATTAATAAAGTTGCAAAGGTGTATTTGGAACTGGCGTGAACATTTGTTAAATGAGTCTGCCAATTCCAAAATGGTCTCTAGTCCACTTCGTAAAACGGCAAATCACGTTTTTATTGTTAAAGTTTATTTCTCACCTTAATCTATTCCGTATCTTCTGACAAAAGGCAAGAAGATATCTTACGGAATGGACTAAGGTGAGAAATAAACTTTAACAATAAAAACGTGATTTGCCGTAAGTTTTACAGAGTGGACAAGAGAGGGCGTTTTGGAATTGGCAAACTCAAATATTGTGGTAAAACTCAACCACTGAATTAAATACAGTATCTATTATTACCAAATTGTGTCCTGAGACGCAAGCAACAGCGTGTCCATTCGATAAGGTGATTACTAAGATTTTACTTTTCTCTTTTGAGCTATTTGCCTTCATTATCATCACACTTATGTGACATAAACGTACTTCAAAAAATTGCAGATAAACACAGAAGTGAAACATGTGTTATCGTTTGCCCACCTGTTTTTTTTCTGAATAATTAGTTTCTTCATGTAACTAATTAGTAGTCAGTGCACGCTATTTTCAGTTATTCGCGTTTATATTTTTCCTTTCATTTTTCCACAACCGTTTCACGTCGGTTCAAATGTTCTCCAACACATTTAGTTACTATTTTTCATCCTCAATTTTTTCTTGTTAATATTCTAATTTCATCTGAATATGGCTTTGTAACTGTTTCATGTTATTTACTTATTCCATGTTTTCCACTTTGTTCACTTTAGAACATTTTTTCCGACATCATTTGTTGTTTTCTCCATCGTGTATCTCATTGTGCTTGTGACTTCTTTTATTTTCTTCAAACCTTCCTATTCGCTCACTTTTCCTCAATTTTCTTCCCACCCTTTCTTCTTTGCATTCCTAAATTCTCAATCCCCATTTTCATCTCCTTCGCTCCCTCTCATTCCTATCCCTCTTCTCTCTCCTCTTGCATTCGTGGCTGCTGCTGCTGCGGGCGCCGCGCCGCGCAGAGCCGGGCGGGCGGGTGAGCGGGCGTGTATTTTCGCCGCCGCTGTTTGTTTGCGCGCGCATAATTGTTCATATCCGCGCGGGGCGGCCGAGTGGTGCGCGTGTAAACAGCGGTAAATCTGCCGCCGCCGCGCCTTTTGCCCCGCCGCCGCCGCCGTGCGTCTGCGCAGTCTCGCGCCCTCCCGAGTGGATCGAATGAAATTCGCCGACCGCAATGAGCATGCATTCTATTGCATTTATTTTCCGATATTTGGTTGGCAGTGGGATTGAAAACAAGGGAAATACTGTTAATTTGATGCATCGTTGACAAAATGTACCTGTACTTCCATTTCTTTCCTTATTGAGGTGATATTTTTTTTAGTTAAAAAAATTGTATGTGGTTGACGTAATTACATTACGTTTAGAGGTTGTTAGTCGCATTTGTTAAAATTTTTGGATGAAATTAATTTCATCACCCCCTAATTCAAATCAAAACGAAAGTTACTTCTTCCTCTTACTGTTAACACCAAACTTTTTTTCTGTTTATCTTTGTTGTTGGCTTACTTTATTTATCTTCGGCTGTTTGTTATTTTAATGTTTAAATCTCATTTAACAACATTTTTATTTATCAGTTACCTTGATCTAATTAACGAGATCTTTAATGATTGGTTATCATGCATTATTCTGTGGCGTGTGTTGTTGGGGAGCTACAAACAAAAGTGAACTTGTGGTTTGGCGCTTGGCTGTTATCCGTTTGATAACTGCAATCATAAAATCAAGAAAGTTGTAATCATAAAAATGGAATCATTCGTTTTGTTATATTTCTTAATACAGGTTAAACAGCATAATTAAGAATTAAAGACAATACAGTGGCAAACAATGTGTAAAATAGTTCTTTGCTGGTAACACTAAGATAAAAACGTCAGAGCATGAACAATACTTATTTCTAGGGATAGGCCGGAGAAGCGGTGTAGCCCTTACGTCCTGTCCTTTCGTGGGAAGGTCTTCGTAGTGGGGATTTGGTGTTGATTTCCAATGGATGAATATTGTTTAAGAGTCGTCATGGGGTAATATGAGAAATAATAGTTTTGACTGTTGATGGTTCAGCTTGTAACGAGTTACCTGATCTCAAGAGAAGCAGACCACGTCACAAGATTATGAATACATCGTGTACATAGGAACAGAAACTGCGGCCTCCGGGTTGGCGTACGACGGCATTTCTGCAAGCATCTGCGCTTCCGGCACAGGTCCGCTGCTCCTAGAGCTCCTAGATTCAGAAAATAGTCCATTCCTTTCGCCGCCCACTCCGTCATTTTATATCCCTTGTTGCGAAAGTTGAACTTGTGTGTTGAGAATCACCAATTTACTCTAAATATACCACAAACTCTTTGTCATGCCGGGAATTTCTCCGCAACTCTTGTATGGTGCAAAGCGGGGCTATTTGGAAAGAAGTACTTAAATGACGGTAGCCGTTCAGGTTGCGCTCCTCTCTTATCTACGGACACTACGAGAGCTATATAGATGGTTCCTAGATTGCTCCTACTACTTCACTCTGTGGCTGGGGGAATTCGTAGCCCCGGCGCGCAAAGGTGACCCGAGCAGGTGCGCGTTCGCTGCATGCATTGTGCTCCGACGCCCTGGAGCATGTCGCTCGCACTCCCGCCTTCCCCCCTCCCCCCTCCCCTCTCCCGCCCCGCCCCCGCGCGCTCGCTCACTCGGCCACTTCACCCGCCGACACATCGCCGCGCGGGGCTTCTGCGCGGACGCGCCGGCCTTTGTTGCTCGCCCGCAAGTGGGCGGTGGAGTGGAAACGTCGTCGTACGTCACGCGTTGGATGGGGCTTATTCGTGAAGTGCGTTACGCAACGTAACTGCCGTTCTATAAACATCTTCAAACGAATTTGGAAACGCCTCTGAGGATTGTGGATGAAGAAGTGAAAAAAAATCTTGTGGAATAAATATGTTGATTTACATACTTTTTAAAAGAAAAATGTGTAATGTAAAATATTTTTAAAATATTAAACCAATATCTAAATAATTCAAGTGTTTGAAGTAAGTGGTGAAACGACACAAATACTATTTCTGCTGTAAAATATACAATATTAATATCGGTTTAGAAGTTAGCAGAACAGTTTCACTGATTATTCTCTGTAACAGTAAATCATTTTTTAAGGAATTGTCCATGTACAGGAAATTATATTTGTAATGAAACTTCCTTATTTGGTGTATTACAGCTTTGGCTTCCAATAGATGTCATGCGAAAAGCCGACACCATCTAACAGTTGCATGATGAGTTTTCTGAATTATTGGTATTTTAAGAGCTTTGTGGCGGTTTATTTAGTGGTCAATAACTAGTTAGTCTCCTGTAATTGGAAGTGTTGTATGGGCAAACAGGAAATGTTTAGGTAAGGGTAGTATGCTTGCTTGATGAAACTTATTAGCTGGTAAAAGCAAATTCATTGTAAGTAAAGTGAGTGGAAAATTGGTCATTTCACTAAAAGAAAATGTGGTTAGGAAATCAATACATCACTATCCCTATTAGTATGCGGTTCCGGATTGTGTTTGGTAGCCGCAACAGATTTCAAATGTTCATTGTACCTAGTTTGCGGTTAAACAATTCAATTGTATTCGATTGTATCTTGTTTGCGGTCAGTTTCTTCATTTTATGGAATATTACCTTTCCATTTGTATGTGTTACATATAAGTAGATTTCTTTTCTAACAAAGAAGTAAGAAAAAAAATGTAATTATGTTGGTAGTGACCGTATTACTGATTTTAAATGGTCATGTATTTTGAGAAAGAAACGTTTATTCCCATGCACATGTTCGCAGTTTTTTAAGCAATGTTAGCATTCATTACATTTAATTGTTATACTGGTATTTATTATTGTATATGATTTGGTAATTATTTAAATATATACGCAAGTGTAAATAATTTTAATATTTTTATGAAATTGTAAGTTCGGTTGAACTAGTCTTTCTCTAAAAACGTGTGAATCCCAGCAATTCACTAATAGTTGAACATACTAACAAACGATACCTGGAATATACTTTGTGAATAGAAGATAACTTTCCGACAGTCAACAGTCGAGAGACAAGGAACCTCCATGCCCAAGGCAGAATGAGTCAAAAACACATGCAACAGAAGCACCTTAGGCTGTCATTTGTGTATATCCACTTTGTAGCGAAAGGTAGTCCGTAGTGCGTAATCGCCCTTCCACAAACGCCCGTTCTCACCGCGTGCGGCCGGGGAGCGCATTTGTGCGGCCTCCGCCTGCTTCCGGACGTCGCCCGAGCGCCCGCCAGGAATTCGACCGGGGGGCGAGGAAGGGCTCGGGGAAAAAATTGTTCCGGTCGACGGAGACCGCGTGCGCCCCCCCCCTCCCTCCTCACGCACACACCACTCTGGGAACAGCGTGTGGGTGCTCTGTTGTTTCCCGTTGTCATCGCGTCTCGTTTTGCTGCCTTGCTGTGCGTGCTAGAAGCTAACCTAATTCCGTATTCTGTGGTCTTGTAAGTTTATTCTACCCTTTTACATTTTCTGAACCTTTTTGGAAAGTCATGTCCTAAGAACATTCTGTTCCCCATCATTTCTTTGTTGTTTACATTTCCGAAACTTCAATGTTTATTATTTTCTTTCGACGTGTACGACAGAACAATCTAATCCATTCCTCCACCGCCGCACAATTTTTAAATTTATACATGTTATAAAACACTTAATTTATCCTTTTTTACTTAACAATACAGACGTTTTGCCACCCCATTTTATGTGTGTTTTTAGTTTTAGGAACATTTATTCCCTAATTACATTGCATCATATATTTATATTTTTAAGAATCGTGAACGTTCCTAAAGATAAGCTTCCATTGGTAGTGTTGGTTCATCGTTCAAGAAGACATCAGCTTTTCTTTGGTCAACATATTTTTATGGGGGATGCTAGTGAAATTATTTCATTCAAGTTGGTCTGAATTGTATGGGAGTTAGCATATTGGCTTCAAAAACCCGACCGAGGGCAGTGGATTTTCAAGGGGCGGAAAATTATCTGTGTTATAGTTTACGCCGTGGTTAAATGCCCGGCAGAATTAAATCCTCCGACAAGTACCATCCCAAAAGTTCAGCATTAGCTCAGATAGGGAAAGATACGGATGAGGATGAAAAGTCGCGGATCATTGTGAGTGACTGGTGGCGGAAAAAAATAGGAAAGTAGTTAACAAAGTTCAAAGGAGTTGGTAGCCATTGGCGTACTAGCGGTGAAACATTCCATTCTTCCCAACTATTCAGCCCCATATCGGTCGTGGGCGATTGGACATTTATATCCAGAGCCCTGTCATTAGATAATTGGGAGTTTTTGCACCCTCGAACGTGAGCGAACGAAGAGTTCCAGTTTCGCATCACTTTAGTACATCTGCGCCTGCGCAGAAGATCGATAGTGCTTCACTTTCGACGGTGCAAAAACTCTAACAAGAGCGACGTAATTTTATTGATCTCTCACCGGGACAGAGTGGCCTCATCAACCTGATGTCACAGCAGGATTTTTCGACACTAGCTTGTCAGCTAGGTCGATTTCAGTCACTGTCTGGAGGAGAATTCTAGCGCCCGGCTGCTTTGATCGGTAGTTTTCCGTGGTTTCTCCAGGCGAATGCCGGAGCTGTATTCTAACGGGCCAGGACCGCGCGCGATCTTTCCTTCCTCTTCTTTGTCCTCCTCCTCAAAACACATGCACTACACTACCACACACGCCGGGAGACCGGTCGGGAGCTTACAGCTTGTCCCGGCTGGGGCGGTGCCCTGCTGGTGGGAGATGCCTGGTTGAGGGGAAACCCCGCTAGTCGACGGTAGGTCGACGCCAGATCTCGCCATCCAGCAGGGAAAAGATCATCGCCACCTCCCGAGAAAAAACTCGTACTACACTTACGGGAGTAACGACCAAAGTAGTTGACGCGCTCGGAAACATCAATCAATTATTGATCTCATTGGCGTCGGAAGCAGGAAACAGTGCTCGCCGCCGATGGCGGGGGCGGTGTGCGGGAGGAAGTTAGAAATTCCGGCGCAGCGGGCAGCGCCAGCCAGCCCCGGCGCGGGCGCGGGCGGCGACGCCGCGTTCCCAGGGCGGCGGCGCGGCGGCGGCGGGACACCTGGCGCCCTCGCGGTTCCCACAGCGCCGCGACGTCACGCGGCCGCCCGCCCCACCGCCCTCGCCGCCACCTGGCGCCGCCGCCGCACCGGCCCAGCGGTGACGTCACGCTTCCGCTGCTTCTGGGTCGCCGCCGGCCAGGCCCTGTCGCTCCTCCAATTCGCTTTTTAAGGCTTCCTGCACACACTTACCTGTCGCGTAATTTTAAATGTATACCCACAACATGGATGTTCGTGTATCTCTCCTACTAGTTTTGTCTCCGGTAGATTCGGTAAATAGAAACCGTAAAGAGGAAAATTTGGAATGAGAGAGGGTTTATAAATATTACAGAAAACATGTAATTCAATCATTGATGTAGTAAATGTAAGTAGTAAGTATGCATGTAGTAAATGTAAGGTACGAAGTAGGCATGTGAGAAATCACATCTTTAATATTTTACAATATCTTATTATTCATTACTCTATCATTTTGATTACTGAATACTAAATATTTTACATTGGTTACATTGCAAAAGGGTAAGGCGAACAATGTCAAAATTGTGTTAAATGGTTTCAGAATATCAGGATGAAAAAAAAAAAAAACAATTTAAGAAATTGGTAGAGGTGAGTCAATAGTTACAAGATCTACTGAGGACATACCTGGAAAGAAGTGGCATTCTTATTCAAATAAGACAATATTCTGCAAATTAATATTACGATTAAGCATATTATTGTATAAACAATACAATTAAAAATTTAGATAACATAAGATATAATGAAGTCAAAGATCGGAAGTTGAGAATGATCATGAATGTAAGGTGGCCAGGCAAAAACTGTAATTATCGGTCTAGCGAACAACACAAACTTGCACTTTCAAGTAGTAAAAAAGGGAAATTAAACATTTTGGAATTCACTGAATAAAGTGAAACTTGCTCAGTGCCAAAGGTGCATATCGCGGAAATCTGGCCAATGTGAACATAAACCGCGGTCCTGGCAAATATACAGTCTTCATAATTACTTTGTGAAATACGACGTCTTGTGTAATGCGAAAAAAATGCGTGTCACTGGAGATTTCTTCTTCCTCTCCTAAGGTGCTACCACATTTTCTTCATGTCTTGGCCTGCTCCAAAACTGCCTTCCATTTTCTTCTATCTTGAAATACCTCATTCCATTTCCTATTCCCTAGTCGTGTAATGTCCTTCAAGACATCATTTTTCATCTGATTTTCGATCTTCCTTTCTTTCTTGCTGCATTCAGGTACCACTCTAGATTCCGCATTAAGCAAACTTCTGAAGTTTTGAGAATAGAAAAAATGCATTTTCTGAATAATTTTCTTCAGTATTTTCTATAGATAAACATCACACGTCTACGAAACTAACAGCACTAGTGTATTTTGCTCCATGGGAAATTATTGATAATGCAAGTCCTTGTACCTTCCCGAATGCCTGGTCTGGACAGGGAGTCAGACCCTGGGCAGCCTCGTTAGAGTATTTGTTGAAGTACGTCAGAGGGACGCGGCAAAGGACTCGCAGGCCAGGCCCAGACGCCGCTCGCGGCCGCGGCGAAGAATTTACGTTGCTATGACTTGTTTACGCGCGCCGCCGGCGAATGTGGGCGCTCGTTCCGCCTTGGAAGGCGAGCGCCCCCCCGCCCCGCCCCGCCCCCGCCCCGCCCCGCCCCGCCCCGCCCCGCCCCGCCCCGCCACGCCCTCTGGGCCTGCCTCGGCCAAGCCTTCGGAATCTTTCTGGAACGCAGGAACCAAAGGCAGACCCGGAATCCAAGTGTTTTACAGGTCTCACTGCCTAGGAAGAGAAATTGCCTCTTAGCAATGGAATTTTTCAAAAAGAATTAAATGTGTAATAAAACTGAATATTTAAGAAAAAGGAAAAGGCTCTGGAAAAGTCAGGGAATTTATAGAAGAATAATTAGAAGTCGGCAAAACTTTGAGAGGGTTATAAAGCTATATACTAGTCTTTAAGAAAACACTTCGCGTTATTTTATTCTCAATTTTTATTTGGTGGAAAAATATTGTTCCGAAATACTTTGTCACGATTTCCAAAAGCTGACCAATTAGTGTCGAGATAATTTTAATGTTTTCTTTAAGCAATGTGAAATTACAAATTTAATCAGGATTTTCTTCAAACAAAATTTGGAAAACGGGAAATTTGTACAGGGAAATGAATGGTCACTTCGAACATCTAGTGAACTGTATTGAAATGGTATTGACCTAAATTATACTGTTCAATTCTGACTTTTTTAAAGCTCCGGCATTAAATATACACGAACCATCTCTTATGTCACACATGATATCTAGGTTCCTAGCGAAGGTCATGGAATAAGTCATACAGGATAGGATTTTTAGAAAGCGTACTGATATATTAAATTTGGGATTAAATCATGAGTAATACGAATTCGTAGATTTAGATGGTCATTCACACATGTGCGAAATTTTCATTTTCTAACAATCTCACGTTTTTGTGCTCAAAGTATTTTATGGTTGTCGCGCAAATTTGAAAGAGAATTATTACATTTATACATTTAATCGTTGAGGATGAAATGTAAATAAAATTTGGACCAAACTTTTTAGAAATTACGAGTGAGTATTACAAAATTTACTTTTATAATCCTATAAGTCACTTTGGAGCCCGCCTAATTCAAGTTTCGTTTTATACAAGTGCGGGATGTTTGTTACTTTTTACTTCCCGTAGGTTCAGGAGTCATTCTCACTGTTTATGATGTAGTTTTTATCGTCTTCGGCATCGCCATATGAATTCTCATTTGCATTTCCGCTAGTGTTTGTGCCACCTCATTCATCTCCATTCAGAACACTCTCATGTCACTCACTTCGCCTTTGGAACCTCCTTTAAGCAACACGAGACTCCGCTCTGTATTTCCTCCATCCCGACCCTTATGTTTCCTTGCCAAGACTCAAAGCAGCCTCTACTTTTCCGCAAAAAATATTCGTTTGTGTAGAAAAATTCATGAGTAGTTTCTCGAAGGATTAAAAGAAAATTGTTGATCAAAAGCAGCTTCTGTACTTTCAAATGCATCACAAACACCTGATCGTTTCACACGCTCAAAAAGCATTACTAAAAGCATATGAACAATGACATAATCATAACCACACCGTAAATTCTACTTCCCGTAAAAGACACCTGTTGAATTCACTGCTCGACCAGTCGCGCGGTGGAAATGGTCTTCACCAAGCCATTTCCACCGCCTGCACTCTCTGCTCTTATCTTTCCTGTTTCATACGCGACATCACAGCCTCCACTCACGTTGCTCCTCCGCCGCTCTGCAACTCTCGCCACGTGCCTCCTCACAGATCATCCTCTCCCTCGCGGGCGGCGCGGAGAAAAAGCCACCCGGGAAAGGATATTACACATCAAGCGCATTGCGCCCGCTCGTGGGCTTTTTTACGGCGGCATGAAATTAATTTCGACATTTCGCACGGGAAATGACGTGGCCTCTTGCGGCGGAAATGGACAAGCGAACACTTGTCTTTCTCTCCTTCTGCTGCTTGTCTTTTTCTTTCGCGCGCGCCGCTCCCGGCCGCGATCGTGTTGATAGGCCGGGCCTCCACCCCCGCGTCGTTGCCTCCGGAGGGCATACATCATGAGTGAGCAGTCCGTGCTACGAGACGTGCCGCCGTCGTGTTTGCGTGGGCTTCAAGTACCCCGTTGTTGGTGTTGGAGGCGTCTTGCTAGCGTCGCGAGTGGTCGAGCAGTGATTTCAACAGGTGTCATTCTCGGGAAGTAGGATTTACGGTGTGGTTATGATTATGTCATTGTTCATATGTTTTTAGTCATGCTTTTGAGCGTGTGAAACGACCAGGTGTTTTGACGCGTTTGAAAGTACAGAAGCTGCTTTAGATCAATAATTTTTCTTTAATCCCTCGAGAAACTACTCGTGAATTTATCTATATAAACAAATATTTTTGAGGGTCATTTGTAATTGCTATAGGTTTAACAAACGTCAAAGCATTTGATTTATAGATTAGGAGGTGACGCAGAATGCATTTGAGCGATTAAATATTTACTGTGAAATGGCGGACAATTCTCGGATTTCAAATGAAATTCACTGGACATTCTTAATGGTGGGTCACTGTTAGCTTGATCTTTGATACGCTTCTTCAATGAGAAGTAATAACCATGTTTAATGAATCTGAAGGATTGTGTTACTATATTTTGCCTTAATGTTTATTGTGCTACCATGCAATAGTGCTCCGGAAACACAAGCTGGCTCCGCACATCTGTCGTGTGAAAAAATGTAACAGATTATAAAGATTGACCAGTTTTTTAACAGTTGAAGCAGAATACATAAAAAATCATGGCAAAGGGAGGTAAATTTATTTTTCTAAAATAAAAGTCTTATTCCACGAGAATAAACATCGCACAGAAACGTAGGCTTTCTTCATTCCTATTCATCTACTGACGTCCATTTCAACTCCGCCCGCAAGTACGCTCGTCGTAAATATATTGGATCGTATTGCAATACAAATGCATATTTTTCCCTTCAGACAGAAATAGTGATTTCTATATATGTGTTTAAAACACCAAATTTACGTCAATAAAACACGATTTTTTGGAATTATAATGCATAATGTACTTGTTTTCTTAATAACTAGCCTATTTCTGCAAATTACTCATTCGTCTTCATATTTCCATTGATTTAATTATTATAAATTTAATTTTCTATATTGAAAAACGTATTTGTATTTATGAGGCCCATTGTAGTTCAAATTTTCTGAATTTGAACCGATCAAGATAGTAGAAATTACGATCGTTTCGAATAATGCGTCCCGTTACGTCATGTTTTACAGCTGGTAACGCCACTAAACTTCAGCCCGTGACTTGTATTCCCTCCAGCTCTACATTTTCAAACGGGGCTTCTTGAAATTCATTATTTAGGGAAATCGGATGCATAAACAAACTGAATTCTCTTTTCATGATATGAGGGTTTTTCTCATACTTTACAGTGCATATTTTCAAAGTTTTTACTCCATAAATGAATACACATTTAATGGATTATTAGTGCAAATAAATCCGGTTGTAGTCATAGACAAGTTCATGTACAATGCGCCCCATCTCCGCCACTTTCTCCTCAACGCCCGCCCCATCCCGCGGTGCAGCCTTTTGTGCGGTAAGACTCAGCTCCATTCAGTGAAGGGCCGCAGCATTGGCCGCGACCGCCTCCCCTGCTCCTCCTGCTCCGCCTCCTGCGTTGGGCAGCCGGCGCGGCGCGGCGCGGCGCAGCGCGCAGCGGCTGAGCGCGTGGACCGGCTTATGTATGCACGCGGCGGCGGCCGTTCGCCATTGTCCTTCGCCGAAGACGCTTCGGGTCGGAAATGAATGAAATTCTTGTCCGCGCGCTCGGTCGCCGAGGGGGCGGGATGCACGCGGTTGCCCGCTGCCCAATGCGTCGGGACAAAATAAAATAAGGGCGACCTAGAAGCGTACCTTAGGCCGAAACACCCTCAAGCGTCATCCGTAAAAAACGTCCTCAAAACGATTGCGATTTTTAAACTCGTCCTCCCTCTTTATGTCCGGTACTGTTCTCAATAGCAAAATTCCTCTGTGAAGGTACCAAAGCATATTCAAACCCATTGTTTTTTTAATTTGTTTTGATACACGTTCAGTTAACCAAATTTTCGAATAGTGGGTTTTGTGTTTTAAATATATTTTGAGATTCCGAATTTAAATTAAACATTCGTCGTTCAACTCCTTCCCATTCTGACCCTTGAATTTTAAGTTTCATATTTCGAAAGCTCTTCTCACCGTATTTCGAAATTTTATTGTCTTAAAATTTTCGATTTGAAATCAGAAAACCTGGAATAAATAGGGCTTTGTCGCAGGTCGTGAACTAACGTTGGCTGAAATTGAAAAAGTATTGATTAAATGTTAAACGTATACTTCGGATATTGGCAAAAGCTTGAATAGCAACCTCCCTCGACAGTCTCTGCACAAGATCTCACATTTCTAGACCTTGTGACATTTAAAGCACTTGAATCTGACATAAAGAAACTACATTAAAGGGTTAGAATATTTATAGGTAAATAGTTTTAAAAGCGCCAACAGAGGCGCCCACCGTCTTACAAGACGCTTAGGAAATGGCTACTTGCCTACACAGTCCTGAATGATGCATTTGATCTGGCACAACTACGCATGCCATTCCAAGGAATATTGAGTATCAATATCAATGGAACTTGACGTGTGGAGAATAAATTACCTGGATGATTGTTTTGTGGTTCATTGTAGATTTTTAAGAAAGAAAGAAAAAAATCACCGCCCACAGACGCGCACCTATTATACCTCCCACGTCATCACCTCCCACGTCTCTCGTCTCAAATCATCGTCCATGATGTAACTTTTTCCAAGCCAACTAGGGCCATGAAGCCTAAAGACGAATCAATGAATGTATGAATATACAGAGTACGTAGAGGGCTTCCTTAGGTCTGAATTCGTGGATTCATGCGGCCGCAGGCAATGCAGTCATTGTTTAGAATTACAACAAAATGCTTAATACCTGGAATAGGTTACAGGCCGTATTCATTCCTCGAAAACTTCGAAAATAAAAACATGGGCACCTCTTCTTAGAACCTTGCAATTCTCCCAGTTCGCTAAGTCTGTAACACTTAGCCCTTTTACTTCAACTCGCGCAACCACTGCGCGACAGTGCCAAGGCGGCGCGGCGGTGTGGAGTGGGGCGGGGCGTGGCGGGGTGGGGCGGTCCGTGAATGCGTGAATGGCCGCATCACAATGGCTTCTGCGCAGCCCATCTGCAGGGCAGGCGCGCGCGCGCGAGCACGAACGCGACGGCGGGCCCGGGGCCGTCCAACAGGTTATGGGGGTCTTCGCGGACCGCCCCCTAGGGCGCGAAGGGCCTCTTAAGGGCCCCGAGGGCCGCCGAGGGTCTCTTCAAGAGCCGGCGGGCCCCGCCCACCGCGTGCGGAACTCGTCAGGCGACACCAAACTTCCGGCGGCGCGGGCGCGTCGTCGCCTCCCGTGCCGCGTGCTGCGCCACGCCCCTCCACTCGCCGATTGTGCCCTCGGAGCCTCTCGCGGCCCCAGGTGAGCCGCGGGGAGGGGCGGAGATAAAGGTGCTAGGGCAGCCAACTGTGGCATATTTGAAAATCGCAAATCTTCTTCGTATCCGATACTGAAATTAGCTTTGGTTTAGGACTTCATTTTTTTTTTTTCACAGCCGAAACTCGGCGAAGCCGAAAGGGAAAATTTTCAAGTTTAGCGAGATAAACTTTGGAGGTTCGAACCGATATTTGGCCGTACCAATTCAAGCTCATGATGATTGTGATTAGATTAGTTGAATTTTTCGGAGAATATCATTTCTATTCAATAAATATTGTGAGGGGCTTAGGAATTGAATAGAATTGTATTTTTCCTTTTCTTCTTATCATTCAAACCTTTCATTGCAGTTTTGTACCGCAAATATCCAAAAAGTAATGATAAACTGAAGTAGTATTATTATTGAGACATCACGTTTTGCATAATAAGCACTCTAGTTTGTTGAGAGATATTCAAGAGTAATTGGACGGTGTTATGCATCAACCGGCTAAGCGCCATTTTTGAGAAAAATGAGATACGAACGCCATTAGTTTTATTGGATCATGTTCTAAGTATACGCAAAATTTTGGCGCCAAATCTGTAAAAAATAGCCTTGTAATTAATGAAAAATGTAAACGCTATCAGTCACATCAGGGATTTTATATTTCGCAATAACCGGCTATAAACCTAGATCTTCAAATCTTCTGTTCTTAATTTCACATTATGCAGGTAAGCACCAGATATTCCTCTCATGTTTGTGGAGTTTGGCGCTTCAATGAATGAAATAATTAAATTACAGATTTTAGAGCTGAAAATGTAATAAAACCTTTGAACACGACTACCTGAAAACTTGTATGATGTCGCATAGCCTATTGATGCATAACACCGTCCAATTGGCCTTCTCACAGCTGTGGAATGTCTGGCTTTTACAAAATTTCGTTTCTTTATATTCGTTCCTTGGAATGATTAAAGATGGTTTTGAAAGAGTCCCAGTTACATAATGTTAGCGTACACACTATAAATTGCAAATTTCTGCTGCTTTACTTCTTCGCTACTTGGAATTAAATCCCTCTCACGCCCGTATCCCGCAGGAAACCCCGTGGGGGAGCTTTGGGACTTCCCGAGCGGCGGTCTAAGTTGGGCCTACGCGTTGGCCCGAGTTAACCTCGACCAGACGCCTCGGTGTATTTGGAGAGAAAATGCCGCCATCCGCGCGATTCGCCGAAGGCTCCTCGCCCCGCCCGGACGCCGCTCGCAGGTGGGAGAGTCTGCGCCACCGCCCACGCGCCCGCCCCACACGTAGACTGCGCAGCGTCAGGGAGCACGCGCTCTGATAACGAATGGGTTGCGAACGTGGCCTCTCAACGCACTCTTGGTGGCGCTTTTCCACTGTGCAGATGATTACCCTTCCGGAGAGTTTTGAATAGCCGGCATAATTGATGATTGGAGCTTGTGCTTGCTTCGTTTCTCGAACGTCGCGTGTTCTAATTCTCCCTTGCGGATCCACGTCCGCCGTCTTTCCCTGTTCTGGGTAGTGGAGGACCTTGCTATGTCTCTCTCCAACCAAGAAGTTTGCTTGTGGTTTGTTTGGAAGATCTTATTTGTTATCGTCATTAATCGGTTAATTATATTACACACAATTGGAATTTCAAAGAATAAATTCATTAAATGTCTTTGGATTGGCTATTATCACTGAAGGAGTCGTAATTGGTCATAGCCTGCGAAATAAGAACTACTCATACACTGTCAGAAATTACATTAAATTTAATGTAGTTTAATGCACTTTTTCACATTAAATGTAATGTACCGTGTACATTAAAACGATATTAATGTACATGTACATTAAATATAATGTGTACATTAAAATCAATGTAGATGCAGTACATTAAATTTACTGTACCGTGTACGTTAAAGCGATTTTAATGTGTTTATGTATTAAATTTAATGTTAAAATTAAAATTAATGTAGATTTAATGTAGGACTACATTAAAAGTTATGTACTTTGTAAATTGAACCGATATTAATGCGTTGTACATTAAATTTAATGTTTAAATTAAAATCATTGTAGGTTTTAGAAAAATTTTCGTCCGCTATTCGAACTTACGTATAATAAATTTAAAATATATTTTCAACGTGTATATTTTTAACAAAAAATATAATTGTTTAAAATTCGTATTTACATTCAAATTGTAAAAATCTTTATAATAAAATTGTAGCGATGTACATAGTACGCTAATTCTTTAGTTAAATTTTTTTCAAATTCTCCGGAAATATTTAAATTTTTTCAAAGAATTGTCACTGTAACAATGTTAAAATTTAGTACTCTTTACGGCTACGAAACATATTTCCGAGCGTAAACACGTCCAAAACAGGTGAAGTAGTTACAATTATAAATAATATACATAATTTTGTAGAGTTAATACATATTTAATATATATTACGTCTAAAGAAATATGTTCCGTAGACGTAAAGAATATATTATACATATCATAGCGGGCAAAACATCAGGCCTAAGAACCCGCTGAAGCTGTTGGATGTCGCAATAGCTCAGTGGTTAGAGCACCTGCGCGTAAACCAAATGTCCCGGGTTCGAATCCCGGGACATGACTATTCGTTGAACAAATTTAAATATTAAAATACATTTGTTACTCAGTACCAAGATCAGAACTTAGTATTCTTTACATCTGCGGGACATATTTCCGAGCGTAAACGCGTCCAAACATGTGACAATTTCATACATCCCAACCGGCAATTCATCAGGCCTAAGAACATGTTCAAAGAATTGATTGTCTCGATAGGATAGTGGTTAGAGTAAGTGGGTGTAAACCAGGAGAGACGGGTTTGAACGGTCGGGGTGACAATTATTTGAAAATATTTTCCATATTGAAGTTAGTACATTTACAGTAAATTTCATGCACACATACAGTAATTTCAATGTAAAAGTACATTAAAGTAAGTATCATGTACGTAAATTAAATTCAATTTACACGTACAGTAAATTTAATGTACAAGCATACAGCAAATTTAATTTACACGTACAGTAAATTTAATGTACACACATACAGTAAATTTAATTTACACGTACATTACATTTAATGCACAAGTACTTTAAAATTACTGTACGTGTACATTAAATTTCATTTACGTACATGATACTTTAATGTACTTTTACATTAAAAGTAATGCGGAAATTTCTGACAGTGTATGATAACCAAAATTGTTTTGACTCGAAGTTAATGAACAGTAAGTTCGTTACAGTATTTCTCCGGCTATGTCTGAATCGTGCGTTTCAGCTGCAGGCTATTTCAGTTCAAACCGTCTCGCAATCATCGGAACACTTCGGGTGCCGATAGTAGCTTAAACGTGAGGAAAACAGCATGGACGTACTCTTCATTAAAGTGTGGCTTGGCGGCAGCCCTCGCCATGGATTCGATCTGAGCGCGCCCTGGCCGCCCGACGGTAACGAACTCTGCTCCGCCGCATTGATCTGGAACCGAAACTACCCTATCCAGTCAACTCAATCTCTGTTAACTCGCGCGGTAATTGGCTTCCCAGCGGTGTGTTTAGGACCCTCTCTAAAGCTCCGACTCCCGCCGCTTCCACCGTCGCCTCTGATTGATCATATCCCCGCCGACTCTCGTGAAACCACAGCGCCGCCGCCCCCGCTAACACTTCGCCGTAACTACTTGCCTCGTTGCCTTTGTCTCTTTCATCAATACGGTGTCAACTCTATTGGCGACCTCTGCACTTCGTCGCCGTTTCTGTACGCATCTCGTTACATACCGATTTCGTCATTTTGCCCTATTGCCTTTTCCATTGCCGTATCGGCCACGCTGTATGCAATCACCTGGTTGGAAAAGTGTGTGATAACATATTATTCCGAATGAATTTAAATATTTTGATCTTCTTTCAAGTTATTCCAAGGACGAAAGTAAACCGATTAATATGACAAGTATTTTTTAAAGTTTACTTATCGAAGAAACAAACTGAAAAAATCTAGTATCTACAACTGAAACAACTGAAATTGACGAAGAGCAAATACTTTTATGCCCTCTTGGCTGGCTTTAAAATTCACTATCTTTATTCAGATACTGGTGATACTTCATGCTGGGTTATGTTTCAATCAGTTGTTTTCACTTTAGGAGTTTGCCATTTTACATGTTTCCTCCACTTCTAGACATCGTAACAAGTCTGTCGTTATTTTATCATCTCCACGAACGAAGTTAAAAATAAACTCTGACAGCGTTTACCGTTTCAGATAATGTCTTATGAACTTCTTTTGATCTCTCTAAAGTCTGAATAATGCCCATCTTAGCAATTTCATTTGAACCATCGCCTTCGTTCCGCCAGCGCAAACCCCCTACAACCACCACCACCACTGAATAACACCCCGCTGCGGTACTTCCCACCTCTGTGGCGGCGCGAATTCTGCGAGGCCCCGTAGCGTGTGCCAAGCCGCGTCGAAGGGCTCTCAGTAATTGCGCCCGGCGGGCCCGCCGCCCCCACCGCCCCCGCCATTCGGCGTTATTGCCGCCCGGAGGCGCGCGGCGTCGCACGGCGCGCTCGTTGCCAGGAGACGGCCGACAAAGCCCCCGACCCCCTCCCCTCCACCCGCTAACTCCCGGAAAGTTTTGAAAACTGATGAAAGCGTTCGCTGTTCCCCACAGCGGGCAGCGGGGAGCGGTGGGAAGGGTTTGCGAATGTAAACATTCTTCTTGCACACATGTGTGGTACTTGTTGGCCGTTCCAATGGAGTTGTTCGGTTTCAGAAATTGTATTTCGCTTCGCGGCTGCCGTATTCAGGCGTTTATCTCGTGTCACTTGAAAAGCAAATTGAAACCAGTGGTTCCGTGAAACGTCAAAAAATCTTAGGCTCTTCATCGTTTTCTTGCTGTAATTGTTACTGAATATTAACAAACAAATCTAGATGCAGACGAAATGCCGTATGATCAACTTTTGTTTGGCTAGAATCGTTGAAAAAACTGAACTTCTCATTGGAACAATTAAAAGGGTGACCATGATGGAGAACAAATAAACAATTTTTGTCATACGCCATTTTTATTGCTTTCAAGAAATATTCATGCCAAATTCGTACAAAATCTAACTACGTCTTTGTCGTACGTAACAACAAATTGACAACCAGACGAAATAACTATTGCAAAGGGACCTGGCTTTTTGTAAATAAATTTAAGTATTTGGTTCTTACTATAACTGTTGGGGAGAGAATGGCGAGGATCATATGTAGGTTGTACTATTGATTAAAAAATTTGTGTAAAAAAAAATGTCTTTCTTAAATATTTTCGTGGAAATTTCACATTTCTATTGCGCTTGTACGTAAAGGTTTTTTGGAAGGAACTTGTTTACTGGAATAATTTTGCTCATATGTTGTCAGTAAATGATATCTAGAATGTAAATGTACGCTTCTATTTTATTTTATATGACATTTTCTTATTAAAATACCAAATATTTCCAGTCTAAATCCCGCGAGACATTCCTAAGGAACATCGATGGGGTGGGACCGCAGGGGAAAGAGTAGTAGGGGAATGAGTAGGTAACGCCGTTTGTGCAACGTCTCTGAGCAACCGGGCGAGCAGGAGATGACGGGCGATGGGCGAAAGGGCGTGCCCGCTCGGGGCGGGTCTCCGCCCCTCGAGGCAGCTTGCACCTCTGCGCCGCCGCGCGTGGGGGGGGGGAGCAGGGGGAAGCGGCGTCTAGGGCGGCAGCTGGGGCTGCGCCCCGCGCCCGGGCACCGCCCCTCAGAGCCAGCCAACGTGACGCACGCGAAGAGCTGGTCGTGGACGGACAGGCGTTCCCTTCTCCCCAAAGCAGCGACCCCTAGCGCAGCACCCAGCGCGCTAGCCTTCCTCGCCTCGAGTTCAGGAGTGCGAATCCCGTCTCTCCACGTGGTGTTCGTGGTGGAAAGTGGTGGAAGGAAGTTTCGTCAAGTTTCCTCATGTTTCTCCAGTTTCACATGTCTTTCATTCCACTAAGTCTCCAACTTCTTAAAGGTTGAGTTCACTTCAGAACCCAGCATTGCCGCTGTCCCTGCAGTGTTCTGACGATGTCGTAGTGTTCGAGTCCCGGCGGTGGCAACTTTTCGACGCTAGCTATAAAGCTAGGTCGAATTCAGCCGCTGAGTGGAGACTTATAGGGACCGGCTGCCTGATTGGTAGTTTCCGCGGTTTCTCCGTTTAAGACCGGGAGAATGCTGGAGTAGTTCACTAGGACTGCGCGCGTGAACGTTCCTTACTTTTCCTTTTATTTTTCCCTCCCCTTATACATACGTACGTACACTACACTACCATACATGTCGAGAGCTTAGCGATTCTCCCGGATACGGCGGTGCCCCTTTAGGTGGGGATACCTAGCAGAAGATATTCCCTGCAAGCCGACATGTAAGTCTGTGCCGGAACCTACCCTCCGGTGGGAGAGGAACCGCCAACTCCCGCAGAAAAACGTTTGCTGCACTTACAAGACTAATGACCATAGCAGTTACGAACTCGTAAACATCAGTCAATGCATCTTCATTCTCATCACTCACCACATTACCTTACACAATCACCACTAGTATCACTTTACATATCATCATAAACGCCAGTCTATGGCCCCCGGCCCTGGCTTTGGAACGGCCGGGATTGTGCCGTCTCCCTGAAGTTCATGCAATTCATATAAGTCAAGTTGTTTCTGAATTGTTAAATTAGTCATATGCATTTAGTATTATCCATTAACTTTTCTACCAGTCGTAAAATAATAAACAAATTTTTCAAAATTATGAACTTAATTTTCCCATCTAACGGTCTTCCAAGATTCTTTGATACAATAATTTAACTAATATTGATGCAAATATTTATCATGAAATGTTTGCATTAGATACGCTTATTAATCTACACGTCATTCCCCCCTTTGACATACACATTGAAGGGGCCTGCAATATGTCGATTGGCTTTCTGCGTTCTCTATCGTTGAAAGCATTCCTTGAGGGTCAGGTATAGCAGTTGTGGCGGTCCTCCGTGAAAGAACATTCAACTGACTACTCTGGTGAAGAAAAAACATACCCAACAGTCCGGTGGTGCACGCACGAAGTACGAGCAATAACAACGTTCATTCAGTTCTTATTTCTTTATGGGGAGGCAACCTTCTTTGAACGTTCTTACATAATTTCTTGAAAACTATAGTTCGTGTGAAGATATTCATTAATTAGAAATGTTAACACAGAACTTTTGTCAATAAGTATATTGTTACTGGGAAGGTCATACGTCACTTAATACTTTTAATTTTTTTTCGTGCTTCCTCGTATGTTACAGTAAGCGTGTACTTGAAGTAAACTATCATCTCAAACGATACGAAATTGACATCTGAGAGAATGATCTTACGAAAGGTCGTCGGAAACAAATAGTCTTGGAGCAGAGCTAAATATGTTGTAAGAGTAGAATTGCTTTAGATTATTGAAACGCTGTGGTATGATTACTTCTAAATTTTACTTTCGAACAATACTATGTTACGACTAGGTTTATGGTAACGCTATAGCAACATATACTTCCGAACGAGATGTTACACATGCCGTGCATGACGTAGCTATAGATGCGAGACAAAAGATTGAGCTGGAAGAAGCATTCTTAGGAAACGTTCTTGGGGCGTATTTCGTGCTGTTTTTGCGCGCACACTTGGGCAGCACGCGGCCATTTTACGTGCCTTTCGCAAGCGGCCATTAGAGACAGTTTAGGGCGCGGCGGGACCCCCGGCGCCCAAACCGGTCGCTCAGCCGACGCGACGCGGCGGCCGCGATCAGAAGATCCTCCTTCAGCCAACAAGGTTGCTGGGAGACATCATGCGCCGAACTGCTGAAACAGTTTTTCTGCATTAAAGCACAGCAGACAGGAAATGTCAAGGAAATGACTGGAGATCATGTGTTTGATATCTGGTTGGAGGTGTAGGATGGCTTTTAGAGCAGAAAATCCTTCCAAAGAGAAGTAAATGAGCTCGACCCATATCAATCATGTAAATGAATCTCACACGTAAAAGTGCGTGGGAGGAAAATTTGAGTGGAACTGTTCTGTTCAATGCAGTACTACTGTACTTCGTGGCCAGTTTCATTGTGGCAACAAGCCTGCCCCCTGTTACTCAGTATCTGGTGCTAAAAAACAAACAAAACGAGATGTATTAGATTGCAATAAGATCGTCAGGTCATAAAACAGGCCTTTAGCACAATCCTTGAAGGAGAAGAACCATGAAGATGATGAGGATTACACTATTGAAGAGAATTTATGAAACTGATGGATAAACTTGTTAATTTTCGTAAAATTTTTTTACCTATCTGCATAGCACGAGTGAATCGACAAATGAATTACTCAAGATCAGTGGATCGTTATGATCCTAACCAAAGCACATAATTGTAAAGGTTGTGTCAAAAACGATAATGGGAGAATTTCTTGATAGTGTTCTCAAACAACTCCATGAACATTGTGACAATCGTGATGACGGACGTAGTTATTTCCGCATTCTTTCACATGTGTTACTACGCGATGTACACAACTAATGCAACACACCGAGATAAGAAAAGTAATAGAATTAGTATAATGTACGTATATTATTCAATAATTAAAAATACAAATTGGTCTGGAGAAAAAACAGTGGGTAGGTCAAGTTTGGTTACTTTAGTGCTTTAAGTTGGGATCACTGGGATGAGCCCTGACCATCTGGAGGATCAACATTGTTATGTTCATAACCTCAAAATTAAGTTGAAAGATGGCGATTCCACTTGAAAATTCCACATTGAACAACGTTCTGTGATTTGTTCTGAACTTGCTGAAGGAGAAAATCCAACTAATAAATGCTCTAGAATAATTAAAGTGTATGGTGAAAGTTGTAAGAACCGTGAGAAGTTTTTCAAGTGGGAAGAACAGTTCAGAAGTGGTCAAGATTCAGTGACTGACCACCACCGTTCTGGCCGCATCTAGAGGAAAACTGTGTTTAGAGATGCTATAAGAGCATTTATTGTGATTATCTCGAAGAACAGCGTATAATAACCAGCCAATAGTGCTCAGGTATGCTTTTGAACAAGGTGAAGACAGCCATGAGAGAGAAACGTCGCGGATCTCAGGAGAGAGATGTGATTCTCCAGCAAAACAACGGACGTCCTCACACTGCTCAACAAAGCCATGAAACCATCGACAAAATGGGTTGGGAGCTGCTGCCTCATCTCCCTTACAGTCGCGATTTATCACCATCTGATTTCCTTTTGTTTGGTCAACTGAATCAGGCATTACGCGGGAACAAGTTCCAGGATAAAAAGGATGCCAAAAAATGTGTGGGAAAATGGTTCAAACATCAAGATAAAGAGTTCTTGCAGCCGTTGTAAAAGAGCTGGTAATCTGTTGGGACAAGTGCATACATGTTGGTGGGGATAATATTGAAAAGTACGAAAAGTCCCGTTGTGTAAATATAAACGATTATTTCTCCAGACCAATTTATCTCTAATTATTGAATGCCCCTCGTACCTCTAGGAAACACGCATTTTTTAGTATACTTACCATTTTCCATCTTCTGCGCCTTCCTACTGCATCGTAAATACACCTCCCTTTTTTATCTTGCTTCTGCAGTTCCTTGGAACGTGTTTTTTCCTTTTCAGCGAGCGTATGCAACTGCACTACCAAGAACACCTTGGCTGTTGGGCAAGGCGACGCGTTCCTGTTGGGGTCCAGGTTGGAGACCCACCAGTAGCAGGGCTTCCGGGATATCTGCTTTTAGCGCGACCCGTTCACTGCGCTTCTGTGGGACTCGAGGAAAATTTCAGGGAATAAACTGCGCGCGAGCAAATAGACTTTTAGGGGCCTTCTGGCGTAATGTAATCTCCTTTAGATTGTAAGTATATAATACGACTTATGAGTATTCGATTCCAAGAAACATAGATATAATAATGAAATCACATTAAAAGTACCGTTATGAACTATTTATTTCTTGTTGATACAGTTTTTATTAGTATTTTTTCTGCAGTTTTCCTTCAGCATAGATCATTTTCAAATATTGTTTTTTAAATCAAGGAATGTCAAACATTCTCTCTCGGATCGCGTTATTCAATCTCGGATACTTCTATTTCTGTGAACTTTTGATATCCCTTACTTCAAATAAAATGAAGTTTGTCTTTCGAAAAGGCGAGGTAGGCCACAGTACAAAAAACGTGAAGTATAAAAGTAAAATTTAATTAAATTAAATATTGGTAGTTGAAGGACTGTATTTGAAACATTTTTGTACGTTAAAATTAGAACACTTCGTTAAAGGCAAAATTCGTGAAAAGACAAAAGATCTGCGAAAAAAAAAGATATTTCTTGATCTTGATTCTTGAAAAAATAAAGTGAGATTTTCTTGAGGGTGGAATTGAGTTATTATTAACATATTTTTGAGATGGACTTTTTGATTTATGCGAATTCTGAAAAATAACCATTTATACGCTGAGATGTATTGAAGTAGACATCGATTGGAAATTCACAAGCGAGACAGACGTTCGCGAGAAGACGAAGAGTCATGGATAGTGATGGTCGCTTCCGGCGCGGGGGAGGGAGTGGGGTGAGGAGGGGCGCGACGGGGGGGGCGCCCGTTCTCGCGGCGGCGGGCCGTGACCCACGGCACACTTCACCCTGCCCCGCCCCCGCCCCCACCGCGCCCCTGCTCCGGCCTCTGCCCCCGCGGCCGCCCGCGCGTGCTTCCTGCGAAGGGAGAGAGGCGGCGCACTTTTTCGATTCGCCAAATCGCTCGCTCTCCGTTCGGCGCCCACTTCCCGCCTCGCTGCACGCTTCGTTAGCGGCTTCAATGGGAATAGTTGTTTGTAGCCGGTTTGCAGCCAGAAAAGTGTCCCCGTCCGCGACCCACAGCGCGCTTTTTGGGGGCAATCGGCGCGATAAAACCGGTCGCATCGAACGGAGGCGTTCCGCTGCGGAGGGCGATGGAGTCGATATCACGGGGAGCGGAAAGGGATGAGTGTGTTCGTTTCGAGTGGTATAAAAATGTTGTGCATGGTTCAATGCAGCGTTTTGTGCATCCATTTATCTAGGACTTCTTGCTTCGAACTTTTGCCTTGGATGCCCTTGTGCATCAATTTCTAGAAAACCTCTTCCTTCTTCAGTAAAGGAACTTTAATTTCATGCATTCTGATCCATTTGTAACGAGTCTCTTAAGTCAAAAGGAACCTAAAATCATTATTTATGGTGTTTGTTGGAAGTTAGGAAAATGGATGTTTTTGTAAACGAGTACTTTTGCTTGATGAGAATTAAATTCATTCCTTGAATTATCTTCTTACGTTTTTTGATTGTTTTTGTTGTAGTTTTGTAGGAAGTGGAGCCCGAGAGAGGGAAGAAAAGCATTATTTTCTCCCCAAGAATACTTAATATTTTTCAAAATCGTTTGGAAACAATTGGTAAAGAATAATGAGATGTAAATCTTTTGAGGAGTATATCAATACATTAAATATTTTGGAACACAATTAACAGATTATACTTCTCAAAAAAAAAATCGCTCTCTTCCTGTGTACTACCATTCAAAAATAGTTCTCAAATTCCACCCGCAGTGTAAGCGTTGATAAATCGGCGTACTTCCGTCCCCAGAGCGTGCAGATTCGGCGAGTGGGCGTTTTTTCGTGGAGGCGCGCTCTGTCTGTCGTTGCGCGCGGAATCTCTTCCGGCTCCCATGTCGCAGCCTCCATTACGCGCATCCGGCCGGGCGGCGCGGCGTTCGCAGACTGCGCGGCGCGCCATGTGCCCCGCGCCGCGCGCCATGTGCGGCCTCGCCACCGCGCACCGCGCCCGCAAGTTTGTTGCTTCTTGTGGTGACAGCGCCGCGGACACTTCGCAGGCATCCTGCGACACCCGTGGCCCGCGCTGCCGCCGTCATCGCGACCCCGCCCACTCTCGCCTCCGGTCCCCGCCCGGCCCCGCCCCCTCCCCGCCCCGCCCCGCGCCAGCGCCCGCACCGCGACGCCCGGGATTTCGTACACGCCCTCCATCATTTGCCAGGATGCGTACGCGACCTGGTACGCTTTCTCGATCCATGTCTTCGACCACCCACTCGCTCACGCCCGCATTCGTGGCTACGTTCAATGGCCCATCCACGCCCTCACTAATCCTGCCATCCACGCCCACGCTTAACCCTCGTCCACGCAGTCACACTCTTTCTCCACGTCCTCGCCAACGTTGTCCTCCACTACCTTGCCCACGCCTTTGCTCTCGCGTCAGCCACGCTCTCGTTCAATATCAGTGTCCATATTCTCGACGAGCGTGGCGTGACGATATAACTACTACTTTATTTATTGCGCTCTATTTTGTTATTACGTATTCAATTTTTGGAATTAAAATTTAAGGAAAAGAAAAAGTGAACCCAAATTAGAACGAATTAACCAACTACGAGTAGGGGGAAAATGTGTACCCCACATGTTTTTAGTTAGAGAAATAAACTCGCGGATGAAGAGTTTGTCGGCGCACAACTGTACTTGATAGTATAGTCGAATTCCTTTTTCTCCTCCCTACTGTAATATGCTCTTCCAACAATTATTCAAGTGATACCTGGTGTACTTTGCTGTGCACGAGTAATTATGAAAAGTGGAACAAAAGCAAACTTCGGAAACTCCATCTTCCAAATATGACTCAAATATTTGCTGCAAACTACAATAGAATTTGATTTTGATTTATTTTTCGCTGGGTTTATTGGCGCTTTTAGCTAATCTTTTCCCTTCTTTGGAATATCGCTTATTTCAGACGGTACAACATCATCACGACCTTTAACCCGCAGCGCTGTCTGCCGTTCTTCGTCCCGTCAAAGAGCCGCATTTTTATCTGGAACGCGCCGCGCAGCGTCCCCGACGCCGTCTTCGCCCCACCTCCAGCTCCTCCTCCTCCGCGTCCGAAATTTCGCGGAAGTCGAGTCACACCTCATCCCTCGCATCGCCCACGCTATTAGCGGCAGCGCGCAGCTGGCCGCGCAGGCGGCACATCCGCGTACGCGCACTGCCCCGCCACGCTCCGCCCTGCCCCGCCTCCCCGCCCTGCCCCCGCCCTGCCCCGCCCCGTTCCGGCCCGCTTCGCCTCGCCCCGCCACGTCCAGCCCCGCTCCGACCCGCCACCCCCCGCCCCGCCCCGACCCAGCCCCGACCCGCCCCGACCCGCACGGCACGCCACGCCTCGCCAGCCACGCCATGCCAGGCTCAGCCCTTTCGCGGACAGCCCGCCTTCGGAAGAATCTGGTTCGCGTTCTGTTAAATAACATCGATATTAAATGAAAGGAATTGAATAATAAGGAAATAGATAGCGAAAGAAATTCAAAGACCAAAAGGCTATTTGTTTCACTTGTTTGTCTAAAGATAAGACGAATCATAGAATAAGTAAAGAAATACAGAAGTCAGGAAGTAGATGAGAAAACACAGACAGCGATTAGAAGAAGTAAATAAATTCGAAGATGATTAAAAACAACGTTACGTTTGCAAGTTTTTTAAGTTGTAATTTTAATCATGAGCACTTTGATTTGCACTGATGAATGATGCATGCTTTGAGATGCACTGATACAATTACAGATCCCAGGCAACGCTAGATCAGATTGCTTTTACACAATGTGAACGCCTGGGTTCGTTTTCCTAGCGGCAAGGTTTGTTATTCTGATTGATTCAGGACGTATGAACCGTTGAAGTCAGTTGAATGATTCATCCTTGAAATGATTTTGACCACATACCACACATTGAGAGACAAATAACTGAAGAAGATACAACGATAAATTATTTCATTGGATCCAGAGCCCCTTAAAAAATTGTCTTAGTATAAAAGTAGATCAACTTTCCGTTGTCAGTTGCCATTTCATTACTGTTATACCAAGTACGGAAGGCAGACCCACCGCTGTTTTTGCAGCTTGCTGCGGAGGCGTACACATCCGCAATCACCCGCCCCTGTCAACGGCAGACCTTTCCCTCGCCTCCCGCTTCCTCCGCCCGTCCACGCCGCCGCCGCCTCACGCGGGCGCCAGGCAGTCTAGGGAAAGGTCTAAGAACCCGGAGGGAGACCCCATTCACGCCCCTTGTGGCTTCGCCAAAACAACGAAATCACGGCTGGCTCGAGTTCTTCCCCCATGCTAAAGAGCGCTTCCGCATCCTTCACTCTTGCATCATCTGCAGTGCTTCTGATACATTTCTTACGCATCGACGTGCAATACAAATCAACATTTTTTCCCTGCCGTGACGTCGATTTGCCGACAAACAACTGTCTCTGCTATTGCCACACCCACCCATTGCCTCGTTCTTGACGCCCTTACTCGCTACCACCAGCACCACTGCCACCTTTACCGAGGGTTTCACACCACTACCCCCACCTCTAAAATATGACGACTACCGTTCGACCACAAAAATGACGACAACCATCTCTAACAGAACTATCACTGATATCACTGTGGCCTCCAGTATCATCATACTCATTGGTATCAACAGTACGAAAATCAGCGCCGGCACTTGACACCTTTACAACCATCGCGAACTAACCATTTCCACCCAGCTCTTCCACTCCACTGCACGCCCCCGTTCCCTGCAACTCCATTTCCACTAACACAAATTCAGCGCGGCCCCAACTCGTGGCCCAGCCCGCCCTTGCCCGCCCCCGTCGCTGGACTGTTGGTCTCGGGCGCGGCGCGGCGAGGCCGGAAGCGGGGCACGTGCGCAGGGCTCGGGTGTCGCGCAGGGTCCGGTTTCAAGTCCCGAGGCCGCGCGCTTTTGTGCCGCCGCCGGAAGCGACCCCTGGCCCTTGGCCCTCGGCCCTCGGGCCTCCGCGCGCGGGGGCGGCCCGAGCAGGGCGATTCGCACACCTGGGGCTGGGTCACGGTCTGCGCCCTTCCACTGCCACACGATCTCCTATTAAGACCTTCATTTACACGGGCTCAAAATGAAGTGCGGAGCTGGTAAACTCTTGAATTGTTGAGTTACAACCAGCCTTTCTCACATCCCCAATGTGGTAGTATTTTCACAGATAATGGCTCTTAATATAGTTTAACTATTGAATTTCAAAAGTTGATACGCATTAAAAGATAATTGATGTTGATGGTGTTGTCATTGCAATAGGTCCCGGATGTAAGTGATGTTGTTAAGTTTACTATTGTCAAGTCTAATCGGCGAAATGTTGACTTCCATATCTACGCACATTTACATATTTTTATAAATTTCTTAATAGTTACATTACTCTAGCATTTTTTGCATATTTATGCCATTTTTCACAAGAAAGAAAAAAACAAAAAAAAGGAACAAAATCACCTTTACCCTACTCTTGTTGCAACGTCCTCCATTCAAAGAACACTAGGGTTTCTGGTTCCGTGCTTCGATAAAACTAGAAGTATTCGAAGAATAAGGGTGCAATCGCAAAACAAGGACGCTGCATGGATGCAAATAATTCTTCGTATCATCTGTGGCATCCGGTGTGTCTGTCTACTGGGGTAACAGGATCTATCACACTCGAAGAGGTTAGAGAGGAAGCTAGTGGGCGAAGATGATATGTCATTGATAGAATATATCGCATGCCCATTTTCTTCTTCTTTCGAAGCCCCTCTTGATCTTGTAATTCCTTCCTGGAATTAAGGCAATGCGACTTCATTTCCTGTTTATGAAGCAATTGAAGTTACGCGGGAGGATAGATTCAGCATTACTCTAACCCAAATACTAGCTTCCTTCAGAATTTTGTTTACAACACAGTACATTTTTGTACACATTTTTGTACACATTTTATTACAATACGTTTATTCTATGGAATAGCGTTTAACTTTAGGATATGGGAATCGTATACCATTATCGTTTTAGTATTTTTACGTACTTATCACATTTAGAAATATCAGCAGGCGCAGCTTACAGCAATCGACAGCAATAACGGGTGACATCGAAAAAGGTTTTGCACAAATCGTTTAGGTCGAAATTGAAGGAGTTCCAATCTGTAGCGACAGAGTCCGCTAAATTCCCATAATGCCACATCCTCTTTGATTCCATTTGTTTCACTAGAGCTGCCTAGCATCCTCTAGGATTTGCGGACTCCGCTGTCATTTCAATTTCAAAAGTGTAGTTGATTGTTGTACGCTACACTGTGCTTCAACACCCTATTATTATTGTAATTGAGACTCTCCTATCAAGTAATATAGTATTATTGTTAAAAAACAATACTGATAACAACATTAATAACAACGCCAGTAACAATTGTCAAATAACTGCTGATTTGACTTATTTCAGCTGGAATTGTTTCTACTATTTTCAGATTTAGATATGTGGTATGTATAATATTTATGAGAGAATGTCCTAAAATATTACGAACGAAGAGTATGACTTCACGTTCTCTGATTGCGCATCCTTTTTGCAGGTAATTAAATCCCTGAACCTCCTGTGTTTCACGTCCATGTCGCCGCACGTTATTCTGAAAGGTCGCTGTTATTCCTGCGATTTGAGTCACTCGTCTAAGCCAACAAGGTCTTGCACTCCGGAGGCAACACCCTAGCCGCCCATGGCTACCGCAGTGTGTTGCTTGAAGGTCGACTCTAGGAAGTATAGAATAAATGTTTGAGCTGTCGCTTGCTATTACATGGGTGGCTTTGAAATTGCTTACTTGATTTTATAAATTAACATGTAACGAACTATCATTCCAAGCACATTAATTGTGGGTGAATAGTTTCTCAAATCTTACGTTTCTAAACATATGTATCCGTGCATTTGAATAAGATAAGGGTCAACCAGTGAATTATGTGTCGTTTTGCCAAAACTCGATGTTTACGAAGTTTTGGAATTTTGATGTATCTCATTATTTTTTCCTTTTCCTTTCTCCCAAAATAAATTTCAATTGTAAAACTGTTAGTAAACATTGGTCACGTGTACTAGTGGCGTATTGTGATTTTCATCGTTCGTGATTAAAAAAGTGCGGCCTCCAAAAGCAATCCAAGGACAGACTGGGCTCCTCTTCCTGCCGGTTCTTTCCCCGATCGCTGTCCGCTTTCTGTGCCAATTTATCGTGACGCGTGCGTGTTTTGTCGTTGCAGGTAAGTGCCTGCGCACCTGCGTTCGCCGATGGAGGAGATAACCTCGCCGCCCCGAGCGTGAGTACTGTCTGTGTGTGAGTGCGTATGCGTGTGTGTGGCCTGCGAAAACGACTTCTTCCTGCGCCGTGCCGCCGCCGCCGCCTGCTACTTCCGGCGGGGACACTTGCGCGACGCGCCGCTGAAGCGGTGGGGGTCGCGTCACCATGCGCTCAAAGAGCGCGGAGTAATCACTCCTGACCTTTGCTTTAAGTGCAGGGTTAATCGAATATTGGACAAACACTGCGTACATAGTGATGCCACGCGTATTGGGTCAGTAGAGTGATCCATGGGGACCATGCCCCCCCCCCCGAAAAGGTCCAGGGTTTTCGTTTACGTTCTTTTATATGACACAATTGATTTAAATATTTATTTATTGGATGCGTAGATGGTACGAATAAATATATATTTTGACCATAAAGGATCAATCAATATTGACTTCAGGAATTAAAACTTCAAATACATTTATTTTTGGCTTAACGTTTCGCACGTTTACGTGCCTTATCAAGAGCAATACAATGGCAACGGTTGACAATACCATTGTTATGCTAGTGAGAGGCTCGCTCGATAGTAACTTATAAAATGGAAACTTTCACAAGATTATTTTTCCCTATCGCCAGAAAGTATTGAAGGTTTAAAAATAGGGATGCAAGCTTAATTTACTTTTGATCTGTACTTAACAATTATTTTTTGGGTATAATTCTGACTTCAGTGGTGTTGTACTGGCGCATTAAAATCAGCGAAATTGTCTTACTGTTCTTTTTTATTTTCTATTCAAGCTTTTAATAAATTACATTAATACACTGCAACAAATAATACATTGTCATAAAAACGTGAGTCTGTTTTCCATGTCGATGGGATGAGTTGTAGATAACATTTCATGGTACTTTATTCTTGGTAGAAATAAAATGTGTCATTGTTCCTAGGCGAGGATACATCCAAAATGTGGTTTTTATTGTCTGGTGGCGCTTATGCTTACTTATAACACGGTATGAATGTGTTGGCTTTATAATTCAGAAACGGTACCGTTATGGTTAATTCAGAATGTTTCTAAAGAATTGTAATTTTGATCTGACATCATTTCCGAACTCAATTTAGATTTGTATGACCTTTAGCGTCCCCACTGTGGTAGAAGGAACAAATCTGATTTAGTATTGACTCAGTTTAGGCTCTCTGTTGAAGAGAAATCTATAATGAAAATATTGTGTTAACGATTCCTAAAACGCCAAAGTAGGTCGACTTAAGGAAAGATGTGAAGCAGTATTCTCTCCAATCGTAAATGAAATACAGTGACCTGAACTGTACGTCTCTTGACGTCACCAGCTGAGATGAGGATCAGTGGCTCGGAGTGGACAACGCCCCAGAAACGGAGCATTGACGTCGCAGAGATATTTGATGGAGGGAGAAACTGCCAGTCACGATTCAATACTTTGAATCTATGAAGGTAGAAAAGTTAAAGCTGTCAGGTATTTCTTCTTCCCAATGTTCCAGCATAATATTTGGAAGAAATATTAAACAAACGAAAGAAATCGGGATGTCGAAATTTAGAAAATCTGACTGTTCATATTTCGAGAAATCATTGCTTTGTTGCATTTACCAATTATTTAATACATAGGAGAGTGAGATGGTATGCGTAAGTATTTAACGTTCATTTTACTAAACGTCATTATTATTCATACACTTTGCCAATAAGCAACAATAATGTACCAGGCGAAAATCGAAGTATAGAAAAGATCGGGAAGAAATGTAATAAACTATTAATACAATCGTCTGATTTCCGATGCCATGTGGATGTGGAATTATATTTTAAGCAGAACTAGTATTCATCACACGTTATTAGAAATGAATTGTGTGGAATTGGGTGCCTTGAGATGAGCGGGGTTTGTACAGAAGAAAACCAACGGGCGAGGGGAAGGTGAGAGGCAGGTGCTGGGCGAGCGCCCACCCACCCACGCACCTGACGCCGCCGGACAATGGCTCGTTAACGTCGCCCCCCCCTCCAGCCCTCGCTACCTTCCACTCCCGCACTCTTCACCGCCGCTGCGTCCTCGGCCGACGCGACAACTGCACTTGGCAGTGGAGCGCTTCCCAGAGAGCTGAAATTGTACTCACCAGAGTCATAATATCAGAGTTTTAGCACGGCGAAGCGTTACAGCAATCGACAGCTATATCGATATTCTGCGCATTTGCAGTTCGAGTTCCGTATCACTAGGGAGTTTTTGCCACCTCGAACGTTAAGCACTATCGATCTGCGCAGGCGCAGATGCACTAAAGTGATGCGAAACTTGAACTGCGCATGAGCAGAAGATCTTAACGTTCGAGGTGGCAAAAACTCCCCACTTTGTGCATCTGCTTATGCGCAGAAGATCGAGATTGATACATTTAAGCTCCCTAATAGGTAGCTTATATCTGAATAACGGTGCAACAAGGAATAGGTACTGCATTCAATATGATTTTGTATTGAAAATCGAAAATTTTCGTTAAAAAAAGTATCAGAATCGGTGTGGCTATTACAAATATGATAGTGAAGGCATAAACGAGACTCTGTGTATACCCTTGAAAGCCAGCTAGTTCCACATTTACACTCCAGCAATCGTGCACGGCAAGAACGCATTTAACGCCCTGTACCCGGATATCGTCCATGCGCTCCAGGCGGTCTCACTGGCATAAGAATAACCCTGTCTATTCATGCGCTTGGCCTACATCTCTCAATGGCCCACCCCCGCGCCTTCTCCAGCTGCAAGCCCTTGCTTCAATTCACCTGCGCCGCGGCCTCGGCCTCCGAGCGGGGAGGCGCGGCCGCCCCCCGCAGCTGCGAGCTGGACCGGAGCCTCGGGGCGGCGCCGGGCCTCGAGCGGTGGACCCCCGAACGCGCGCCCTTTTTAGCTCGCCGTAACGAGCGGGCTATTTGCAGCAGCGGCGGCGGCGGCGGTGGCGGTCCGCCCGGCAGCTGAATGGCAGGCCGTCGCCGGTGCAGCTGTCAATGGAGGCGCTGTCCAGGTGGATGATGGCCCCTCGGGCGGAGCGCGGCCGCTCGGAACGTGGGGAACAGATTGCGAGGGGGGTGCTATTTGTGCGCTACTGTTTCTATCGAGCAGTAATCTGCAATGCTACTGATGCAGCACGTCGTTCTCTGATACTTACAGGAAGTGTGTGTCTTTCTTATAAATATATAAGAAAAATACGAACTTAAACATACGAACTAGTATTGTCCAGTGCTTCAAAGGTGGCTAGTACTTCAAGCACAAAATTTTAAAAATAAGAATTTGTGACGACTAGTACGAAAATAATTATTTTCTTTTATGTTGCTTTATACTTAAACTTTAAGTTGTAATCATCTTATTAATATTGGCCTTGCTATAATGTTAAATGAACTAGTCCTTTTTTATACGTACGTGTCTCAAACACGTTCAGAAGGAAAAATATAGTGTCCATTGATTCAAGTATCTGAAATTATCAAAAACTTGCAATTTTCAAGAAACTCTTGCTAAATAAAACTTGAAATTTGAAAATAAATTCATACAAAATACAACAAATTGAAATTTGCCATTTTCAGGCAATGGATGTGTTCATAAAGAGGTGTACTAAACGCCTATTGAGTTTTGAGAAAGTAGTCTAATACTATAGTTCAAGAACGTTTGAAAATTATGCTAATGTTCTTAACTATGGTCACATCTGGTGCTTTTACCTTAAGTGAATTGGGTTGTAGCGGCAGCTGCAAGGCTTAGGCTTAGGTATGCGCTTGTGCATGTGTATAGCTGCTCAGAAGTAAGAATTTTTTTAGGATAGGAGAAATAAATTGTTAAATGAACGTATCTTTGTCGGGAAATTAGGTTAACCAGGTGCTAAGTGTATAGTGCTATGTGGTTTGCTAGGGACGATGTTGCAAATCGAAGAGTCTAAGAGGAGGAGTTCGAGAAGACTCGATGGGAAGTTCGTGCTTCTACAGAGAATTTCTAGACTTATCGACCACGTTTGGAGTGGTAGTTAGTAGAATAGCACAGATTTGAAGATACGCATTTCCTTTCGTTTAATGTTGATATATCTGACAATTGGTCACAGTTGCGGAAGGATATCTTTCCTAACTACACACATCCATCGATGCAATCTATATAGTTACTTACTAACGCGTGTAATAGAAAATCTGGCGGACATTTTCGGAATTCCGCAACTGTTGGTATTTCTCTTTGAATTACAAATATAGTAGGTGAATTACGTATTTTGAAGTTTTCAGTAATTATTTTATTTTCCCAGTGTTTCATCTGAAGCTGGAGAACAATGCTTGCCTCCTCGGGACGAGCACGTGCGTTTCCCAAGCACCTGTCTGCAGCTCGACGTCGACGGCTGCGCGCGGGCGCATAAGTAGCTTCTCCACGCACACAAAGGGCGGACCGCCGCCGCCGCCCCGCCCCCACCTCTGATCCCAGAGTCACCGCCCTGCACGCTCGCACGCCACACTCCATCCCTTCCGCCTCCGATTTTTAACCACGTCTTCCTCCCGCCATGCATGCACTTCCCTCTGGTATCCATCTTTTCCTGGGCGGGACCTGCTTCTTATCTATCTTTGCCATTGTCACACGGTTTCCTCTCTACTTTTCTTCTGCCTCATCCGACCTTTACTGCACCTCTTCCCTTCCTCCATGTTTCTTCACCCTACGGTCGTTCCTCTGAATCTACCTTCTCCTTCTCGCCTGCCACATGGAGGAGCACCGCCGCCCTCGCAAGCGAACGGCTTGGCCGACGACAGCAGTCTTTTGTCGTGCGAGTGGGCGTGGCTGGGGGCGGGGAGGGGCGCGACGCGTCTTCGGAAATGGGCCGCGCGGATGAGCCGGCACGCCGCGTGTGGCGCGATCGTGGACGGGGACGGGGGTCGGGGATGGGGACGTGTGTTAGTGACTTGCCCGCCCAAGGACACGGCTGGGGTCTGTCCACCTGCAGCGTGTGTGTCGAAGCAGGGGTGGCCACCGTGGATGTGGTTAAGAGGGAGCATTAAATGGAATCATTTTATTGTTAGCTTATTTTAAAAAGAACATTTGTATTTTCGAGACAGTAAAGCCGTCGAAAGAAGGCTTCCGCTATTAGAAACATGCGTAGACTCTGATTTTATCCATTGTTGAATCTGATCTTCACGTAAACTAAACGTCATCGCAGTTTTCCTGATAGGAAATATGAATGACTATTCGCCGTATTTTTGGACCGCGCAGATCGATATCTTGTTGGTTCGTTCGGGTGCGTCTAGTGGATGGCTCTGTGGCGATCGTGGCGGGTAGCGGTGGAGCGGAGGGCGCAGTGACCCACTCCTCGAGCGGCCGTGAATGCGGTCACTGGATCCGAATCCAATCTCTGCGGTCATCTGCATTGGAGATGGCGGGCAGCGGGCTCTGGGGGCTGTTTGTCCTCGGAGCGTCACGTGGTCAAGGAGGAGGCGGCGGTCGATGCGTATGCAACAGGCTCTTGACGCCACAGCTCCCGCCTCGCGGCCACCTCGAGCTCTACAGCGTTTCGTTCCGAGTGCGACAGGGAAAGCTACCTATCGCTTGAAATACACAAAGGCTTTGGCGTCATTCAGGGCGAAATAAATGAAAATATTGCTGCAGTGTGTTTTTTCGTCAAAATTGAAAAATTATTTTTCCGCCTTTGGTAGAAAGTAGTTTTTGATACGTCACTTAATTTCCGTGAAGGATGATTCTTCTAAACCATGGTGCCTTTTGAGCAAGTAAACAATAGTGGACCAGATAAAAATGAGAAAGTTTACTTTTCTCTTGTCCATGTGTTAGAAGTGACACTAGATGTTCATTCGTTAGTATATTGACTAAAAAATTTCAGACAATTTCTAACGTTATGTGGCATCATTACCTTACTTTAAGCATAAACTAAGCAAGTATTACATAATACCTAAAAATTCTCTATAGAAAATGAAATTATACAGTTTTCTAATTGTTCACGAGGCGGAAAAAGCCTTAGATAAGAAAAACAGTACCTGACATTTAAAAATACCTATCAGTTCCGTACAGTATGAACGCTGTGATTGTGTGTACATCCGTGTACAGATTCGCGGCAAAATTCCCGTTCATCCTGTCATTACCAGAGATAATCGAAAAAGCCAAGCTAGATGAATCACCACCGCGCCCTGCACCCCGTGCGGAGGGGTAGCGGGGCGGAGCGGGACGCGGCGGGGGTGCGAGGGCCTCTCCACAATGGGCCGCGAGGAAGCACGCTGCGCGGCGCGTTAGAGCGCGCTTTCACCCGCGCGCACCCGACCCTATCCTCCCCGCCCCGCCCCCGCCCCCGCCCCCGCCCTCGCCCCGCCCCGCCCCGCCTCGCCCTCGCCCTCGCCCTGCCCCGCCACGGCCACACGCCCGCCCGCCGCCCGCCGCCCGCGCGTGCCGCCACCGCAACGGCCGCCGCGCTTCATTCGCCGTGACTCGCAAACCATTTACTCAATGTTCCAAGACAACAGATTGGGAAGTGTGCGGTTGTGGAAATAGAAAAAGGAATGGGCTATTAATTAAAAACTGGTTACCTACTGAGCTCGGTGAACGATATCGTGGAGATGGCTTCCTTAGAAAGTAGATATACGAGCTGTTTTATCGTATACGTAAAGCGTGTCGTTGGTTTGAGATTTCTGGGCTTCAAAATACTCTTCTTGGTCCTGCCATTGTTAGTATTTCGGCTCAATTTGCGTTGTTATTTTATTACTAGTTTGATTGGGTTGTATTAATCATATTTTCGCCCTTGCTAAAGGTTTCGCATCTGTATTCAATTGTGACCCAGGCCAAGATATCTGCTCTTCTAAAGGATGTATAATTATGTTGGAAGGAACACTGAGAGTGTAGTTTCTTTGGCCATGGGAAACAATACGACTCTTCGGAAGTTCACATGGGGGCCAACCCTACTCTACAAATTCAGTGCTTTGCAGATATTCAATGCAAAGAAAATTATTTAATGAGCAAGGATTGTAGTTTGATTTTATCGTAATTTCTTTCTTTAGTATTTATATAAATTTCGTGTTAGTTTATTTTATAGTTAACGATTTCTGTGGAAGTTGACATAACGCAAGGTTAATAATTTCATATCGTACACCTTTGTAATATTTAAAACTGAGTAGTCAACTCTATTTAGGACTGTATGAGTATGAAATATAAAAGTAAAATGAATGCAGTAATAATAAAGTGCAGTCAGGTCTTGTAATCACCTTTGAAAGAGTAGATTTATAGCCCACTAAGGGCGATTCGCTACCTCGCCAAGATTCTCGTGGGAAGTTCGTGACATCATTTAAGCGTCATTTCCTCGTCAGTTTTTCCTTGCTTGTGGGCAATGATTCATGGCGCAGCAAATTCGTAAGAAGCGCAAGTGCGAATTGGAGGCCCCAGCCGACGCGAGTGTCACGAAGTAATTTTTGCGGCGAACGGGGTAATCGGGGAGCGCGGCGGGCGCTGCGCGGGGCTCTCCGCCGTCGAAAGGCCGCCGCCGCCGCCGCCGCCGCCGCCGCGCCTCCCGCCGCCCTTGGGGGCTTCCTGTCCCTGGGACGGCGCCGCTGCGGCAGCCAGGGAGCGGAGTGGCCTAGGTCGCGTTTTCAAACAGTCTCTTATCTCGTACCATTGAATTATAATATAAACAAAGTATATCTGTGAACGGTCTTGCATAAAAAATAGTGTCCACTTTCTGGAAAACATGAAAAACTGGAGAATTTCATTGCTCTGAAAACTCGGGAAAAAATCAGAGATTTTGTAAAGACATATGATAAGTCTGGGAGAATTTCGAGACGGTTACATAATTAGACATTATTCCTTAAAAAAATATCCAGCGAATCTTAGTGACACAATTTTCATTTGTTGAGGGTGTTTTTGTGTGTAGTTTGTCACGATGTAAATAGAAACCTGACAACTTAATATCAGGCGTCCTTCAATATATTTATTTAAAGTAGTATCAAAATTCTACAAACATAATCCGTGAAAAATAAACAAAAAGCTCTGGAAAAGCAGGAAAAGTTGGAGAAATTTGTTCCCGAAAACGAGTGGCCACCCTGAAAAGACTTGAACGATCTGTAAATGAGCTAATGCTAGCACATCTTTTGCATTCGCACGTCTTGGTAAGCGTATTTCACCTCATCCAATTGGGTTTTTAAACTTACGATTGATTTTTTAAACTTCTCTGAGGGCGCGCTGGCGCTGGCTGGGCAAGACGTTCGTCATGGAAGGCTTTCATTCATGCCTCCGCTCGGAGCGTGGCTTCGTGTCCTTCGCCCAGCGCGTGTGCGTGGGCACGCGTGCCTCCACCCCGGCCCTTCGCCCTTCCGCTGCGTCGCGTGGCGTGGCGTGCGTGCGGGAGCGCGCCAAAGCGCAGTTCCGCCCCCGCCGCAGGGGTTGCTGGCGGTGGCGGCAGGCGGAGATGCAGCCGGGCGCCGGATGTGACGCGTGTCCTCTTCGTTGCGGTACGATTTGTGTGCGGCGTTCGCCCCACTGCGGATGGCGATGCTGTCACATAGGAGCTCTTTTAGAGATTGATTTCGCTTCGGTCTCGCTTTATCATTTACCGCTAGAACACTAGTTTTGATATGATTTTTGGTCGAGAAGATTACTAACGCGAACCAACACATAGTATATCCACATTTTATTTCTTCAATAAGAATATAACGATATAACAATAATAATAGTAATAATAATAGTAATAATAATAATAATAATAATAATAATAATAATAATAATAATAATAATATGCTTATATCTTCTGTCGCATGGCGTCCGCTGTGTCGAAAGCAGTATGATAATTGAGCAATACCTTGCGGTATGAGAATAGGCGAAGTAATTTAAAAAAATTGTATTTTCGAAACTGTTTCATTGTTAGATTTCCTGTGTAATTATTAAAGAAACCGTAGACACACCTCAAAAATCCGGAGGCTGCCTATAATAGTTTTATTTCAAATTCTGCGCGCATTCTAAATAATACAGATTTTTGGAAATTATCTTTTGATCGTTTAAATAAGTGACTGCCCCAGCCGGGAACCAATCCGTGTATCCCACTATAACCCAGTGACTTTGCAACAGCAAAACTCGTAAGAACATTATGAATAACGATTGTAAAGAAATGATCTTTCTGCTCTTTGTGATGGATCACGATTGATATAATTAAATTAGTAATTTGTAATGAGAACATATTAGTAATTTTTTTTTATTTGAAGGAAATGAGTATTAAAGTGCGGTTTTGTGTTTCTACGAATGTATCCTTCCTATTTTCAATCTCCGGAGCCACTTTGGAAAGCCCTGGCGACAATTAATCCTTAAGTTTCTGGACTTACCACATCGAGGCGCGCTCTCGTTACTACTGACGAACTTACGACACGAGCGGCTGTTAACGGCGCGAAGAAAGAAATTAATGGGCGAGTCGTCACCCAACGCCTCCGCAGCTCAACATGCACATTGAGAGCGCGCGCGAGGGTGCAGTCGGTGGCAGTCACGGGTTAGCCAGCGCCCGGAGCCGACCGCGCTTCGCGGCACTAGCTCGACCAGCTGCTATGCAGAGGATCGCATTTCCTCTCGTGCTCACAGTAGTGGATAAGAAAGATGCTCGAGTGCTAACACGTAAGCGGTGATGAAGATGAATGTTCTCGCCGCAGCCTCTCATTATTTTTAAGGGCTATATAGACGGCCATCGCTAGTTTTAATGACGGACTTTTTGAGAATCGTGCCATATAAAGCTGTGTTATTGAGGTAGCGTGTTTGCGCCCCGTACGTTTTGTTATCGACTGTGAAGAGAGAAAGAAGTAATAAGAGATATTAAGAGATTTTTGATGAATCTGGAGATTTACTACTTACCCTAAACCAATTTGGCTTTATGATGAGTTATTGGTGCTGGTTTGATTTCGTTGCTCACTTTCCAAAACGCTTAATTTAACAATTTATCACAGTTTTTTTCCAAGAACATCGAGGGAATTCTGTGTTACTATTTGGATTTTGTTATTCGCTCATTAATTTTTCAGGTTTTAATTTAAAAACACTTATTTATAAAACGTAATAAACAGAAATTCGATTTCTAATCATGTGAGTGTTCAATGTGTATCGTAACAGCAGAGCTTTTTTGCCAGGATTGCATTGATAGTTAATTAAAATTATTGTAATGAATTAAGACCTTGATATTACAGACTGGACTAATGTAATAACAAAAAAAGAACGAAAAATACTTCTGTAAATATTCGACTACATAAATCGAAAAACTAAGCTCATCAAAATGTGACAGGTACAAATCGATGTTCGTAATATTAATCTGAATGCTAATAGCGAGGACTGTGGTTGACCGCGTCGTTTCGTCACTGGACTCACAGCTTCACCACAAATCCTAATTACCCAGGCAATTTCTTACTGCTGCGATCCTACACATCTTTATGGCTTCCGGGTCGACGTGCAAGTAATAGGCGACGCTTGTGGTGTGAGCATGGCTTCTGTTTGTTTATGAGACGCTGAAAATAGGATCACATTTGGGGTGCCCATTGAAAGAGCCTGTTTTAACTGTAAATGAAATGGGCAATTGGATGTGGACATGGAAAAGTGTCATTTTGTGGTCAATAAAAAAATGAAACGAAATACGAGTTAAGGGGAATGACGATCGCTGAATTGTGGCAGGATTTATCACGAAGCCAAATGTAATGGGGGATGTAGAATGATACACTCCATATTTCTTCCGTTTTGTTCAGTGTACAGCTCTTTCTAGTAAGTTATCGATATGCTCGTGCACGACTTTTTCAATGTGAGCCTATCATAAAGAGCAATCATAATTGCTTATCATAGAATACATTTACTCTGTTTACCACATAAGTCTAATAAAATGTCCCCTCTGGCCAGTGAGCAAATGGTATCCGAGGTATGAGAATTAATTAATTAGATTTCATATCGCCATCTAGTGTTTATACAAATTTGCAAAGAAATCATACCTCTTAACTTATCCTGGTATTCGAAACAGTAAGTAGGGGTACTGATTTGAATGAGCAATCCTCATGCGACATGGATGTCAAAGGTTTTATAAAAAAAATCAGTGTATTGAATTAAGGTTTTTCGTAAAAACTTCAAAGAATGTTTTGAAGCTGCTATTTTTTAATATCTATGTTTTGTGCTCTGTTTGTGTGTGTCGATGTTTCAGTTTTGAAATAAAGTATCAAAAACAAAAGTAATAATCGAAAAGTTACAATTCATTTTAAATACTCATAAATTGATTCCACACCGAAGAGACAAAGGGTGACAATTAATTTAGTAGAATATTCGGCTTAGACTTATTTTCGTATTTTACAATCAGATTGAAAAGTGTGAATTTTTCTTAGAATTTTTTCGACTGTGATCAATTAAATCGTAAGCATGAACTAATGAACATGACCGATAAATTTACCATCTTCACGTCTACAAGTTGCTATAGTAGCCTTAAAACATGGATGGCTTAGGGCAGGGTCGTCAAACGGAGCACGTACGTGCTCGGAGCGCGCTTGCGCTAGGGCACGCAGGGCCCGCGGCCGAGGGAAGCTCGCGCTCCGATTTCTCAGGGATGCACAGAAAGCAGTCTTGGCGGGGCGCAAGAAGACGTATAAAAAGTTTGTTCGAGTGGGCTCTTATATACTGCAAAATGTACATCAACTTGTGCTCTCCAAATGATTTTTAAAACGTTTGTATTATTTTAAAATGTTTTTAGGGAAGTTTTCATAAATGCAATTTTGTATTAGGTAAAAGTGTTTAAAACTTAGTGTATTTTAATATTATATAATGTATCCGATTTTACATACTTATTATAAATTTTTACTGTTTTCATTACATATTTATGAACGTTTTTTCACGTTTTTTGACTTTCTACATATTTTTCCGGACTCTATTCATCATTATTCTATAATTTTTAAGTGCTTTTATTGCGTTCATTTTCACACGAAAGATATGCACATCGTATTTCTTTAAATGTTTATTTTCAATAATAGTGTCAGTGCTTTTCTGAAATTATGATATACAATATTTATCTTAATTTGATATATATTTTGATTTATATTTATTTTCTCACAAATATTCATTAGAATTAATGATTCATTTATATTGCTTTCTCTAACACTAAGTAGAAACGTGCATTAATACTTCCGTGGTGTAATGATCAACGCTTGTATGACTGCAGTTTTTATTTACATGTCAATTTCCACTTAAAGTTCGTAAAAATTAATAAATGTCTCTTTATGATATACCAACCGGTGTGTTTCACCCAACTCGCCACATTCGCAGGATGTTTTCTCACCCCTGCTTCCCGCCTGTAACTCGAGTGACTTCGCTTAGCTGATATCGCCGCGTGCCCCAAACCTTTGCGAAGGTCATTCGCGTGCTCGATCGTCTGACGGCCCTGGCTTAGGGGAATGTATATTAGCATCGCTTTTCTGTAAATGGATGTTGCGTGGGTGCCCCGTGGGACAGAGCGGGCTTGTGTGTCGCAGGCGTAGGCGCCGGGGCCGGGCTGGCAGCGACTGGCGATTGGCGCGCCGGGATTCGGCGTTTGGACGAGCCCTGACGCGCGCGCTCGCCCCCGCGTCCGTTCGGCGAAGCAATTTGTGTGCGCGAGGCGCCGCCCCCCCCCTCTGCGCAGCGCGGCTTCCGCGTTTGCGCGCACTGTGTGCTCAACACGGCGCTGATCGGCCTCCTTCATCAATATAATAATGTGCACAACATGTTTGCGAGGGGATATAGGTTTGATTAGATTAGCTTTTATTAGCTCGACGCTCTATGACGCTGTGTTTGTAAACAAACATGACTTTGTTTATTTAAAAAATGTAAACGAAACTAACCGGGTATAAACACACGGCTCGGACCATTACGTTATATATATATATATATATATATATATATATATATATATATATATATATATATGTGTGTGTGTGTGTGTATATATAGTGTGCTTGATCCTGGAAAGACAAGGGAACAAGCACTCCCCCGTCAAATCCAACAACGCGTTAAGATATAGATCTCTAAAAATTGTTTTGCAGATTTCTATCGAGTTACGCATGGGCTCTGTGAAACGTAACCAATCAAGTGTTTGATATTACTTAATATTCGCGATTCCGAATAAGCAGTTTGCAAGAAGCTAGCGCAGCTTGCAGTTTGCTATGAAGAAAGCGGAAGGGTAAGTTATCCGTACACTGCGCGGCGAAAGTCCAGAGGTCGTAGAAGCTGAGTATTATATTGCTTTGTAAGAAATACGATTGTTGTAACATATCCATGTAACGTATATGAAGTATTTCGTTGGCATGCATAAATATATTATAATATTAACGAAAAATAAAAGAATATGTAGTAATAGGTGAGAGATGTAATTGTAGCAAAACATGTAAAACAAAAATGGTTCTAATTCATATAGAAGTCTTGTTAACTCTATAAAATATCACTGAATGCTTGCATCTTGTCTGAAAAAATATATATTTAATGAAAATTCCGTTCTCTACATGTTAACTGATCTGTCTGTAAGATTCGTTCTCCCTCTGTATAAACGATAATAATGATTTTTCAAACCGCACTCTGGATTGATGCGGCACTGGCTGTATCAGATATTAATCGATACTTTCGTGCCAATTCTCGATGGAGTATTTTCGCTTAGTGCATCTTGCATGCAGTGGTCATCGTTCACTCTTAAATCTTTTAAGTATTTATATTTTGATAATTGCATATTGGAATTATACGATCTTGTGTAATAAACATGACTTCCTTATTATTATAAAATGATCCCTTCTTACCATTTAAATGCATTTAAATTATTTTTCTTTCACGTTTCAATTTGTTCATACCAAAGAACTGTTTAGCCTGGAACAGAGGAAGTCTCCGTTGCAAGTTGGACTCTCAGTTCTCTTCCTGGCGGGATGGGGCGAAGTTATCTTGCGCCAGTCAGTTTGCTTCCGTTCGGCGGCCGGTGAGCGCCACCACGGCGGAAGGTGGTTGGGGGGGGGGCGGGTCGAGGGGCAGCTGCCGATCGAGGGAGTGCGCATGCGTGCGACCTACTTGGGCGCCCCCCCCCCTCGCCCTCTGGACGCCTTGCGACAACTTGATGGCGCACGTCTCCCCTCTGCTTGTTAATACGCGTCCTCGCATAACAGAGAAAACGATGGAACTTTATACAATTGACACTTCCTTCAAGATGTGAACCAGATTCCTTTGGCCTTTTTCTTAAAATCGTTACATTGACGATTGTTTTTCAAATAGTAGTAAGTATAGTGTGTTCTGTAATTAGTTCAAGAGTACTTGGTACATTTCGCACTTTGTTAAACATTGTTTTAAATGTAGTAAAAATATTGCTTATCGTTTATAATCATGTTAAAAGCTTTATAACGAGACTAGACCCATGCGATTAAATTGTTATTCGTAATAACAATTAGGTAATTCTATGTGCACAGAACAGTAAAAATAGAAAAATATTTTTGCAACTATTTCGGTATCCCGTTCGTGCCTGGCCACCTTTCTTAATGAGTAGGATACCAAGAAGAGCTAAAATTCCAGAAATGTAACAGAATATCGAAAAGGGTTAATTTTGGAAAGTATTTCCTAAGGAACATATCTCGTGTCCTCGGAGAGTTCCAAGGGTCTGCGACACATCGATTTCGAGTAATGTGTAGTGTGTCGCATCATAACATGTCTTGTAGATTTAATGTACCCAGTGTGATTTCTTCATAATATAAACATTCTTCAAAATTCTACCTTTTTTAAATTAAACGCGTATGATGTACTACTTGTGAATAATTATCTATCCAGTGATAACATGTTGTTTTGTGTCAATAACGTACAAAACAGCCTTTTTCCCGTTGAATATTATGTAAACAGAAGACATTAGTAAGGAATTAAATAAGAGGATCGTGTTAGTGGCATTGCTCCTTTAACAACAATTTAATTTGATTCGTTTTTTTTTCTCGGTATTTCTTGCCGCGTTTTTATTACTGTAAACCTCGTTTCTATTACCAGATTGCCTGCAACTCAAATGATGATTTCTATTCCACTTTATTTTAGATTTAGTTTCCATACGAACCTTGACATTGACGCGCGTCTAGCTGTTGATGGCCGCCCTAACCTCTCGTTTATTGACACTTTTTCGCAGTTGCTCGTTTTCCTGGAGTTGTGTCCGTCTGCCTCTCCTTTGCATTAGTGCATGGCGGCGCGGGCAGCGTCGCGTGGCGCGGGCCCGAGGCGGCTCGAGGCGGCGAGGCTCCAACCTGGCCGAGCGGCCCCGTGCTCACTGAAGCACATATCCTCCGTAATCATGTGTAATTAACTCGGCGGGAGGGTCTCTCCTCGGCGGCGGGGGCGGGGGCGGGGGCGGGGGTGGGGGTGGAGGGGCCGGCCGGAGGTCACCGCCTGGCGGCGCCGCCGCTTGGCCCCAGCGGCCTCCTCCACCCCCTCCACCCTCGTCCGCGCCCACCACCGCCCACCCCACGGGTCGCGCCGGCGCCGCGCTGCCGACGCGACGTCGCGCCACTCGCCGCTGGCGTCCCCGCTCTCCTTGGCCTCCGCGGAGAGGAAGCTCCGGAATGGAGGCGAAAATTAGATTTTAAAAGAGCAGCTGCTGCGATTTGCAAGGTATTCTTGTTACAATTACCGGATCATCAACCGTCATGACATGAGGAACGTCGGTCTTTAGAAAAAAGTTGTTTTTGTCCTCGATATTAATAAAGTTCACCATTCCTCGATCACGGTCATTGGAATTCGCTTGATAAGAATTCCATTACACGTTCTTGGAAGCAACATTTATCATTGCCATCACATTTTAAGATTTGTTGTTAAACAGATTTTTTTCCCGTCACTAAGTGAAAAGGAGACGGACCTACTGCGGAAAAATGCGCAACACTTGTTGCCGGCCTTATCTTAATATTATTCAGAATAGTTAAACAGGAGAGCAGTTAACCCCCATTGTCTTTGTTTTGCGCGGTGGCATTCAAGCCGAGGATTTGTAGTGCGGTTGCCTGATAAATATGCTCTGCGTGCATATACGCAACAGTACTTTTCGTTTACGGGCCAACTAATGGCTGGACAGTACGCAGCAGGTGCTGTTTGCCTTATCTAAGGCGAGAGACAATAGCCACCTTCTGAACAGCTGCCCGGGCCTCGTTTGCGTTTCCACGTCGTTTTCGTTGCCACATTCCCTTCATTAGCCGGAGTGTTTAATTTCGTCCAAGTTACTTAATTTGGGTTTCATGGAGCGGAGTCCCGTTGTTCGCTTTTTTCCTGAACGTCGGGCGCGCTCCATTGTTCGCTGCTCCGTTTTGATTTATTGTGATCTCTCCTCCTTTCGCGTTCGCTTCAGACATTGAATTCGTTGCGAGGTTCGACGCGCCTCCTTGGTTATCCTCTCCTTGAATCCAGCGCTTCGACATTTTAAGTCGATGGCTAACACGCGCGCGTTGTTGCGAATTCTTTTTCGCGTAGGCGCTGAGAATGCCTCAATAATGTTTATTTGCAAATCGACTGTGATTTGAGGACAAACTGCTAAGAGCAGCTGTACTGAAGGCTGTTATCGGTGCACGTGTTGGAAAGATCTTTGTTTATTTGAACTAACAAACTGCAAGTACTGACTGGCAAATTGTTACATACTTGTTGAAAAAAATTGACAATAAAGGCATAGTAGTTTTGTTACAGAATTTACAATTCATTGTTGTAGTTTCAAAATTAGGTAGTTTGTGTGCAGCGTCAATTTAGTTCGTAGATGTGAAGGATCACGGGCTCGCTAATCGGGGCACCGGTCAGTTGTACAAATGTAAACTATTTGGTAGAGATTTATACTTTATATCATAGAACGAACATTTTGAATTCAATGCGATGTACAATAGTTGGTAATGCCTAGATGGGAATTACATTTAAAAATAATCACACATACTTCGTCCTCTTTTAAAAAAAACTTATTTTTAAAATTTAATTTAAAATAAATTTGATTTAAATATTTTAATATCGTCTTATTATTCACATATTCTTTAATATGAGTATATGTATCCAGTCAGCAGCGTATTTCACCTCAGCAATTGCAAAGTTGAGCTTTGAAATTCTGGAATCAAAAGTTTGTTTGAGAGCCCGTTTCAAGCTTAAAATAAACAGTTCACAGAACCCATGTAGGATTATTTTTCATCACCACCACCATTATTATTATTATTATTATTATTATTATTATTATTATTATTAAATTATTACGTACCTTGAAGCGAACTATTCGTGGACAAAGTCTGTGACAATCGTATCTCCCGAAAGCTGGGACATGGTCGCTTACATCGTGCCTCTCTCCTTGATTGGGTGAGCGTTTTGGTGGCGTGCCAAAATCACAACCGTGTCTGGTATTCGGTTTATGTCAAGGTTCGTTTCTCGCGCGACAAAGTGGTTTGTCATATCCTGCTTGCAGACGCAGGCCAAGCAGGCACTTTCGCAGGCGGCGACGGGGGCGACAAGAAGTAAAATTAAAGCACCCCTGATCCGCTAGATTCGCTCCCTGCGCCCGTTTCGCGGCGATTTCCTTTTTTTGTTCTCACGCTTCCTGTGGGCGTCGCCGTCGCCGCGCGGGAAACAAAAACCGATCGACGCGATCTCATTGGCGCCTCGCGGCCGACGCCTATCGCTGATCGCCTGTCAGCCGCCGCGAGCTTTCTCCTGTGTCGATTGTCTCGTTATGAGGACCACGCGAGACGTACTGCACTCGAACACAAGAACTGTTGGTCTGCACTCGAATACAAGAATACGTGTTCTACTGGTTGGGAAGAATATCTCGTTTAAATTAAAAGCGGGGGTGGGACTATTAACTGGTAGAATAGCGACTATTGCGTTCGTTGCTATCGAAATTCTTAGCGTGTTCATTAAATTTCGTAAACAAAGTTGCTTCGCGACAGGTTTTGGATTGATTTTGCTGCTCTTACCACAATCGGTATGGTCGACATTATCATCCTGTCCTACTCCTGACCTTGAATTAACCTTAGCCTACTGTTGTGGGAGCAACGAATACGAGATGTCTTTTCTGTAGAATTCGCTCTAGAAAGGAATATTCAAGAATATTTTTTTATTTAAATATTGAGGGTAACTGCAAAAAATCTTAGAATAAAACATTAGTTGCTTGAGTTGGTGAATTGTCTTCATTTTCAGAAAATTGCACTTAATTAAATTCTTTCTTTAGTATTAATTAAAGAATTCTTTCATTAATATTTTCTTGTCCCATCCATTGATATATTTTCAATAATCACGATCTAATTCTTTTTGTTTCATTCTGTTAATGAAAATGTTTTTTCAATGATATCTTTAGTATTTTGAAAGAAAACTTTGTACTCTTAGTTGGTTTATTGCGAGGGAAGTCTATTCTATGAGAACAATAGGCATTGCAACCGGTTTGTTTATTCAGACTGTTGTATGGGAATATTTATAAAACATAAGCATAATCAAACAAGAAACACCGGTAACTAAGGATTAATTAGATATCTTGAATCCTGCTACATTATAACTAAGTTTTATGTCTCGATTCATTAGAAGGCATATCAGTGCAAGATCTCATTCACAGTCGCTGCACACGCCCCCCTGTTGGCTTTCTCTATCTGCGAGCAGTAGTAAAGAGACTTCATATACATATGAACGAAGTGCTGAAGTGGTATATGTTATGGTGTGCTGCAGTGTAACTGCCCTCATAAAACTCTTTTGTGCTTGGAGCGAGTGCGTTGTGAAGTGCATCTACGCACGACATCGCCTAAGTCAGAGAGGTGACTGCTGCCTTTAATCTCAAGCTGCGCATTGTTCGCAGGAATAGTAGGCAATTAGCATTCGAGTGCTAGAAACGATATGACATCTAAAGAAATGCTGCACTGCTAAGTGTCTTCGCAGAAACGTTCTAGGCATCATCGCTTCTAATCTCGATGCAAGTTCGCAAAGTGGAAGAGGCTAAAACCGGAAGTTGGCGGGGGCAGAAGTGGGGAAATGTTAAATAGTGTGAAACATGACTGAAGCGGTCTTTTACGGTTGCGGTGAAAATTGGCGAGTTATTGAGGTAGCCGCTTAATAAAGGAGATGAGGTTACAAGAAGCGATCAGGTGTGAATGTTCTGATTACTCGGAAATACGTTTTCTTTAGAATATTTTGAAATACATAACACCAGAGGTTGTCGGTAACAGAGGGGAAGCATGATTGAAACAAAGATCACGCATACGGAGCAGTGGAATTGTTTTGCTTAATAAAAGAGACATTTGTAAAAACTATCTGTTACCTGAAACAAAATCGATCCCCTTGCAAGATTTCCCCTTGCACGAGCTTCCTGGATGTCTTTATTCCAAATAATCTGACAGTATATCTGACAGTACGAAGTAAATTCAAATGTAAGTTTAATAATGAATATATTAGCCTTACAGAGTCAGCTAAAATTTAATGTAATTTAAACAGTGTACTGCAGATCTGGGGTGTTTTGAAGTGCGTCGAGGTGAGTTGAAAAGTTGGAGTTCTGTCGTGTTAAGTAATATTTATTAATAATAATACACTTATATTATTTTATTCGAAAAATACTGTCTTATTTATGCACATGAGTTGTACTAAATTTTAGTTAAATATAGTATTACCTTAAACTATTACAGCTAAAAATCGCTCAAGGTGACACTTACTATAGGACAATCTAGGAAATAAATCTGGCCGCTCAACGACGATGGCAATTTAAATGAGGGAATATTTGCGCGTCGTGTGCAGAAATCGACCGGGTTCAAGAAACAATAGGAATTATAAGAGGAGACGGCTTAATGGAGGAGTCCTTTTAATCCTGTTTCATCGAATTACAATTTAGAAACCATTTCATTGTCGAAAGTATCGGATTTTGATATCGATAGATCAAAAGTTGATACCCGAGTGACAATCTGCAAGACAGTTCACACAGACGGTAGACGTACTTATATACCGATTAAAAATTAGGGTGAATTGACAGCAATGAAGCTGGAAAACTTATCCAATTCGATGCTTCGTTACAACTTGATTTTTGGTCAGCTGGGACCTCCGTTATCCTATCGGAAGCTTCAGTGCAAAAAATTATTTCGCCTTACAGTTTTAATCGGGGAGTGCAGTTTTTTCTCGTTGCGTTTCCTGACCTGCTTGGAGAAGTTTAGAAATTTTTGCAATAAATTAAAAAAAAAAATATTAATTGATCACTGTGTTCAGAGGCCCTTCTGTAAGCGCATTATGCAAAATGTGTGTTTCTCTTGATTCTTTCGCCACGTCATTCATTCATTCATTAAGTGCTAACGCGGATGATGCGTGCCCGGAAAGGAGCCTTCCCTCGGCAGGGAGGCGTGCGCCGCCTCCGGCTCTGTGTCTCGCTGCTTCCCGTGGCGAGCGATCCAGGCGATGGAGCTGCATCGCGGCTCGGTCTCCCGCGCCGGATCTCTGCGGTTCCTCCTCCTGCGCGGACCACGCGCGGCGGACGCAGGCGGCCGACGCGTTTCACATGTGACAGCAAATAATTACGAGTATTCTCACGTCGACCCAGAGGCTGCAGACCCTACGGCAGTAGTACTGAAGTTATCGCGGTACGTGAGGTCGCGGGCTCGAGTCCTTGTGATGTAGTTATAGTCTTTCACACCTTCCATGTAACCCCTTTCCAATCGTTATCTTGACAATCCAGATCATCTCAGGTGCTGAAGGAGCTAGCATGTGAAGCATGATATGTGGGTCGACCCGTGAGATATGAGTGGACCGGACTTCCAGACTCCTTCATTTTTTGTACGCTTCTGAAATTTCGATTTTTGTGAGGTGTCAGAAAATTGTGTTGTCTTTCTGGGCACAACTGTGAATAATACGAATTTTTATGTTCGGAAAAAAAAATATTTCTGACAGATCAGTAGATTGGGGGGCCTTGCTGGCTGGCGTGATGTGTTGTGATACTTGGGCCGAGAGTGCGTCCCGGAAGGGCGCGGTGTGAAGCGAGGGCGGCCGGCGACAATTCCGCCGCGACGCGTCCTGCGGCCTGGTCGCGTGAGCCCTTGCGTAAGCGGATGCCCGCGCTGCGATAAGCTACAGGAACTGCAGACCTTTGAAGACAAGGCATTCGCTCTTGTGGTATTTCAAAAAACGGGTTTTGCATCGGAATCCGGGATGGAAGTTCCTACGATTCTTCGGAAAATGCTGTCATATGTGGTCATATCATTTATCAGTTGGGTGAACATTCACGACTTGGTATCATCGACGTATCGGAAGTGAAATGACTTCATGAGCCAACATTAGACTTTTCCACAATTACGAAAAAAAGGAAAAGAAAAAAAAAACTTTCCGGACACTGTGATAATGTATTCGCAGAGAATGCTCCCTGTTGTAAAATAGTCTGAAAGTAGAGAAACCTATTTTCCAAATTACAAATGAAACGCCGGTAATGACAGTTATTTAGTCAGGGCTGTTTAGAACCAAGAACTGGGGTCAGACTACCAGTGATGGCCCTCTAGTGGCCCACGTGTCACTCGATTGCGTGGAAACTGCCCCCCTCTCCTCCCATAGGGCTGTCTTGATAAGCAGCGGGCCCCACTGGCGGTCCTCAAATAAAACACTGGGCCAGGACTCGCCGAGTGGGCCTCCCATTTGAGTAGTCCAAGAGTAAGGAAACATTTCGATCTGCGGTTCATTACCGAAAACGTAATAATTTAGATGGAAAATTCAGCAATCAAGTCATATCCGCCGACTTTGATTCATTCATGGCGACTTCGTGTGCCTCGTACGTAGGCGACCGCAGTGTCCTGTGCTTTGAATTCCTGCGGCGCGTATCGTGGCGGCCCGGCGGTTGCGAGCGCGAGCGAGTGCGCGCGCGGAGGAAATGTCAAGGGCGAGAGCGACGCCCCCACTGTCAACAAACGCAGCGCCTCCGTCATCCGCGATCGCCTCTGCGAGGGCGCCCCGCCGGCGGCCGCCGACCGTGGGAAGGGCCGGCGGTTTGCCCACGGGAAGGGGCAACTAACGTGGCCTCGCGTACAGCAGGTTCATTCCTCCCAGGAGAGGCTGTGTTCAATTGTGGATGTTTTGAAAAGTGTCGTGCAAATCGGAATATCCGGTTCAGCTCAGTGGGAATATTGAAATATCCGGTCGTGAAGACAATGGAAAACGTACTGTAATTTCCCGGAGATTTTTCCACATGTACTAAATTGTTGATACTTGCATGAATCCTTAATGTGCATTGATTACAATTTAATATAAGGTAGATGACACATTTTCATTATGTAAAATGCGGACTTACTGCAAATGAAGGAATGGGAATTTATCAAATAAATAAAACCATTAAACAAGGGCTCTTAAAGCAATTCTAAACATTTTCTTAATTTAGCGTCCTCGTAAATATAGGCTGATGTGAGGAAAAGAAGAACGTCTGTATTTGGACACGTCGCGTGATTTTATTGAACAGTAAACTGGGTATATCATAGAGACACTTGTTCATCTATTGTATTTAATTTTTCGTGCTTTTTTTAGTTTCAGGCAAAGCTCTTTATTGCTAAAATGTCACCTGGAACACCTAAATATGACATTTTTCATTGAAACGGATAAAAGCAAAATTTGTGAGGAAGAAATGCAAAAATGTTGAAGAAATAGAGAAGGCAATAACAGTACAATTCCATTGAAAGTTTTTATCAATAGTTCAGTTTGTAGTCTACATTCACCTCTTGGGCGCGATAAGCATCCTTTGGTTGAAAAGAGAAGTCGCTACGCGCCTCCTTAGCCCGAAATAAAGTAGCTAAGCAGCCTTCTGTGGTGCTGATATGAATCGCCACTCCGACGCGGCTTCGTAAAATAATTAAGGGCCGAGACTGCGTTTTTTATCGAGCCAAGCCAGTATTCATGGTATACATTTAGTATCAATTTCGAAGCGGGTTACTGCCAGCCGTGGCTTCCACACGTACGTGAGGCGGCGGCCGTGCACGAGGGAGGGGGAAGAGGGGAAGCGAAGTGCCCCCTCGTGACCTCCAAGCCCTCCCTCTCGCCACGCTCCTTTTCAGAGATCCCCTTCCCCGGGCCCGCTGCGTGCAAGTCGAGCGTTTGAGCGGGAGGGGCGGGGCACCGGTGCTTCGCCATCACGCCCGAGCAACTCCATTAACTGTCTCGGGACTTGATGGATTGTTATTATTGTTATTTGCACCTGAGAGCGGTTATTTAATGCTATTTAATGGCGGGAAAGCGGACGCGTATGAAGGATATAAATGACGCGATGTGCACGTTTGGAATGAGACATTCGGAAGACGACTTTATCGACAAACTGTGTCTGCAAGTTTGTTGCGTAGCTTGACCTCTTGAATATGTCATTTTGTGGCTGATGTTATTTCCAGAAATCATTTTTCTTTGTCTTGCTTAGTAAAATTTCCTTGGTTGTTCCCCGTACTACACGTGCGTACAGATGACACAGAGAATTTATTGCGGACTTAACAGATCGCGTATTGTTCTCTAGAGCAAGTGGCGTTCCCACGGCTGTAAAACAAGATTCATCACGAGGGTATTCCTTTATTTACTACAGCTTGTCTCGCAGCCTTGTGCGTCTCTCGTTTTTTCTCTCTCCACCGCGGGACTACCACGAAATCTCACGCGCCCAAGGCCGGCCCCCGCGCAGGAGCGCGCGCGCTGCAAACGCTCTGGTCGCGGGGCGAGCTCGCCGTGCGACACGCCCTCCTCTAATCCAGGGCCGAATGTGCCAACTCTGTACGAGGCTTTTACTCTCTCGTTTACTACTTACGTAGTGTAGGGAAAGTATCGTATTCCTGCGGCAAAAGACGGTCATTTTTCTACAGAAAATCTTGTATTGCGCGGTCCTGATATCGGAAAAAGAGGATACATCTTGTTCCTATATGTAGTAAATAATTTGCTCTAAATCGTTGTGTACACAGAAATCACTGTTGCCTGCGACGCTATAGCCTAAACTGTTGAGATGATGTTCTCCATAACTGATAGTCCACTATCGATCTGACCGAACTAAAGCCCTGCATATTTGAACTGAATATTTTGATTTGGGGCGGGGGGTAAATTACATGAAGCTTGAACATGTTCAAAAATTCTCAAAGATAGCTCAAGTTTTGTATTTTCTTTCCTCTAATAGACCAAAAACCATTAAAAATGGCGCAAGTCGCATTTTCGTTGAGCACTTCGAGTTTTCGAAAATTTCAAAATTTTTTTCGGCGTCTACCGTCTATTACAATATTGAATATAAAGATATTTTCTTTAATGATATCTGTTCATCAAGCACAGATTTTAAAGAAGATCGTGTAGAATGTTTCGAAAATTATGAGTAATTTTCTCGTACTTTTGCATAAAATATAGACAATTTTTAAATAATTATTTTCTCAAAAACTGCTGCAATTTTTTCTGAGTCTTTTGCCGAAGACAGAGTGAATTCCGTCTATTAAAATAGCGCTACCCCCATTTTTGGGGAACTCTGAATTTGGAGATATTGAAAAAAGTGCATTACAAAAGTACAATATTGATGAAAGATATTTTTTCTTAATGAAGCCTGTTCTTCAAAATTTGTTATTTAAATAAGGTCTCGTACAAAAAATGAGTAATTTCGTGTAAGTTTTAAAAATCCTCTAAATTGCAAATTCGAATTTCCCGAGCTTAATTTGTTAAGGAGTGTCACGATATATCAGATTCCAGTACGATCATGTCAACTCCGCAAGACGGCGGTTACAAATTCTCAGAATTACTTTTCATTGTTGGGCGATGTTTCTGGCTTATTGATCACATGTTTGGATTATCAAATTTGTGTTGAAGTAGTAGTTTTAAAATAGTTAGTTTTGGCAACCAATGTTGGTAAAAGGATTTTACAAGTGATCGTTCAGATGTGTTAATATGAACAGAGTTTGTGGTATAGTAATATTATGTGCCCGTTTGTAATGCAAGAAAGTACGTGCTGTTGTAGCATCACAGTTTCTGGCGAAATTATGTTAACAAAAAACCCAGTGGAAAATAAAAGTTTTCATTGAATATAACTTCAGTGAACTAATGCATGTTTTAGTAATAATCGAGAAAACCAAAAATTATTTGAACTTTCGTTAGGAAGAGAGAATGGTGCTAATGAATTTTAATTAGATAGTATTTGTATCATTATAGTCTGCAAATTGTGATATTTTCATTTTATTAAAATACATGTAAAAGTGTGAACATTTGTGAAAATTTCTGTTAATTTTATTTGGGTAAATTTCACGTATTTTTAACACTTGACATTTTACATACAAACCCTTATCTTCAAACTTTTAAGTAGTCAGGAATTCACCTGTCAGTTTCATCATCTTAGATTATGAGTTTTGAAAAAATTGCCGCATCTAAGGTGCACAAGTAGTTCGCTGATATACGAATGGGAGTCGGAAAGCCTTCGCAGTATTTCATTTGTTTCCGTTCTTGTAGCGTGGAGCCTCAACTCGCAAGAGCCACGCCCCTCTCCTTCTCGAGCGTGGTCGGTGACAGCGCCAGCCGCTTATCCCAGGCAGGCGGGGAGGGCGTGTGAGCCAGCGATCAAGGCTGGTTGGCGGCGCATCATCGTGTAACGAGCAGAGCCATCAGTCAGAGCTCAGACAATGGATCCGTCGGCGGCGGTGGCGGTGGCGAGCGCGGGGGCGGCGCCGCCGCGGCCTCGACCCCGCCCCCGTAATTGGGGCCTGGGGGCGGGGCGGCGCGCCGGACAGTCGGCGGCGACTGCCACCGCCTCCGCGGACGGGCTCGCCCGCCAGATAAATCTTGGCGCCGCGGCCGGCGGTGCGCTTCCGCCGCCCGATGCGTTCCCACGGGGCGAGTGCGCGGCCGCCGGGGACGGAGGTGGCGCCGGCGCCGGGGTTGTTCCGCGGGGCGCCCGTCGCCTGCCCTGCTACCAGTTTACCGCGTCCGCTTCCTGGACGTGTGATGCGCCCCCGGGACGCCGCCGCCGCTGCCGCCGCCGCCTTTCGTCCGGTGCCGCGGGCTTTTGGCACGGCTGCCCCGTGTCGTTTCTGCCTGTTTCCGCTTCCTGTCATTTTCGCTTCTTCGTCGCGTGTTTGTGACTCGCTTCCTCATAGTTCGCAGTTTGCTCTTCAAAATTTTAATTAATTTCCGTGTTAGTTTTTTCATCTGATTTCTGATATATGTTCATGGACATCTCAGATTTTCAGAGTTGGATGCATCAGCCCGCTTCTCTTCCTTTCCGGCTTAAACTTGTGTTGTGATGATTGACTATCGTCCTCGGATTCCGGAGATTCACCATATAATCAGATTCTTCGGCATGTACTCCCGGCATTAGTTGGCCACCATATTATCTCCGTGCATTATTTCCACTCTTAAGCTCACAGGGGTATTCCTTTTTATTTATACTACAAGAACATCTTGAATCAAGTGAAGAAAAAATCTCAAATTTAGCTTCACAATATAGTACGATGTGTTATGTTTCATTGAGAGAGGAAACATCTAACCTTCAGGACTCTTTGTTGAGCTGGAACGAAGCTTGGGCAAAGCGATGAAACGCAAATGGGAGTGGAAGCTCCAAGTGGCCGCTCATAGGTCCGCTGTGGCTGGGCGCGTGAGCTGACTAGCCAGTGCTGGGCGCTGCGAGGCGGAGTTTCGTCTGAAGCCCTGATGTCATCCCGCGCAGACGACGCGCGGTGGCGGCGGGCGGGGCGCCGGCAGTCACGCCATGCAGGCACAAAGGTCGGCCGGTCAGGTCGCGGAAGCACGCTCCAGCGCCCGCCGCCCCGCCACTCCGCCCCAGGGCCCCGCCCCGCCCGCCCCCCCGCCCCGCCCCGCCCCGCCCTCCGCCCTGCCCCACCTCGCCTCGCCGCGGGCGGGGCGGCGACGCAGGGCGGCACTGGACGGCGGCGGGCGGCCCGCGGCCAACTGGGCAAAAGGGGGAACGGTCTCTCACGATTCCAAAATGAAAATAAATTGCAGACCTGTTTCCCACCGCCCAGCAACTCCTCGACCGCCATCTGCTATATCGACGACGGTTGTTGAGAGGAAACCTTTAACGGTGTAGATTCGACTTCGGTCCAGCAACACCACCTAACATATTGCATCTTTTTCGACTTCTGCCGTTCAGAGCCTTGGTGAGTATTTTCGAGCAGCTTGTTTCTGGACGACGAATCTTTTATTTATTTTTAAAGAAAAAATAATTTGCCTATTTTCCACTCTTTGTTCTCTAAAAACTGGTGTTGTATTGCGGTGATGAAGCTGGCGGTAATTCCATTTTTGCTTCTTATTTCTAAAACCAAACACCGCTGCAGAATTTCGTGAACTAAATGTCTTTTGGTTTGTACAGTTGTCTGCGTCGAGAGTGACTGTTGCGAGACTACTAGAAAGGATGCAAATGAAGAATGATTGGGACACTGTTGGTGTTGATGAAAATCGGAAAGTTGGTTTCGAGGAAAATGTTTGATGGCAGCCCAAAACGGTTGTCGCAAGAGGACGTTAACGTGGGCTGCATTGCATGTCGTATAGTGAGGGGAAGGTGGGGACATCGTGACTGTGCCTGCTGGTTGGCGTGGCAGCGCAGGACAGGCAGTTCAAAGCGTCAAGTAAATGCCAGCGGTAGTGGGCGACAGTCAGGAGGAATGGGATTTCAGACAGACAGTGAAGTTTCGACGTAACAAGGAATTCGCAATGAAATGTATTTGCCGTTGAGTTTTGTGTGATTCAAATAAGGGAAGAAATGTAGCCAAGTCATTGCTCTCCGAGAGGGGAAGTAGCGTTTAATTGTTCCATTTGATGCGGAGTAATGACTTGTGTAAAGGTAATAGGAACTGTTGAACTCGCTGAGTTGTGTGAGAGTTTTTGGACTGATTTTTCAACGGTTTGAATTATTTTCTCATGACAATCTGTGTGAATACATCCTAATAGTTAATTCATACTGTAAAGCAATATAATGAGGCCCTTGATACAGAGTCAATGTGAAGAAACACTGGCTGCCCCCCCACTCCCACACACAGAAGCGCCATTATGGTGTTATCGTCTCAATGGTTGCATGATGGAATCTGAAGTGAAAGACGGTTTTGTTTTACTTTTATTGCTGTGCAATGAGTTCTGTAAGACAATTAGGGCCTCCTCATCGTGGGGAGTAAACCTATTGAGAATGCGGGCGTCGTAGCCTCGGTGGCGGTGCTGCAGGCCGAGCGGCGGGTGGCTGGCGCCCTGCCTCCGCGTCCCCGCGGCGCCACGCACCGCCGCGTTTGTGGAACTGGGCCCCATTGTTCCCGCCACAATGTAAATTAATCTATCTGCTCGGCGCGGCCCTAGGCCCGAAAATTTCTTCTCGCGGGTCGGCGGGTGCGTGAAATTGGCCCCTCGCGCAAAAAGCGGCGGCGAACGGGGCCGATGAAAGTGGCTTTCGTCAGCGTGATCATTGTTCGCAGGCCCTTCGACCGGCGCGACGCTGAGGCAACTCTCCGCCCTGTCACCCACTCCGCTAGGCTGCGGCGACGGGCGCGTTTTTGTAACTTTACGTCCTAGCTGAAATGATGACGAGTGCCCTACTCATGTGTGAGCGTGGGCGAGGGAAGAGAACTCGCACCTTTGGTTATCCTTTTCCTGGGCAGGTGATATCAGTGGTGGTTCGCTTTCTCTGCGTGAATGATTGAAGAATGGCCATGAGGGATGAGTGATGTTGGATAAAGCATTGTTGGGCGTGAATGATTGAATGATGGCCATGAGGGATGAGTGATGTTGGATAAAGGATTGTTGGGCGCGAATGATTGAATGATGGCCATGAGGGATGAATGATGTTGGATAAAGGATTGTTGGGTAGGGTGTGAAGGAAATGAAGTACACGCGGGCTGAAAGAGGCCAATCTTGCAACAGCGAGTGAAAACACTTAGTCGTAACCTGCTAGTCTTCATCTACTTGGATGCAGCCCCACGTCCATGCACCCCCGAGAGAACTGTGCCGAAGTAGTACCAGCAATTGAGTACTTTTCAATTTTTCCTTTTGGATAATCGGCGTTGCAATTTTGTTCCGAAAATGTTTCATAGTGTGCATTTTTTATGTGAACAATATAACTCTCAGCCTGCTAGTTACTAATTTAGGAGAAAAAATTAGAAGCAATGAGTTTCTGTTCATTAGAGTTGTTTAGAGCAAATGTACAGAACTTTGAACGACGATATTATGAAGTTTACAACTAAATGACTATACCGAGATACAGAGAAAAGTTTCGAGAAACTACAGTATTGCAACGAAAGCACGAATTTTATGAGCGGTATCTATACCAAGGAATTAATGTGTTTGTGCTCATAAGAAAGAAAATTCCATGGATACAGTTGACATGTTCTGTAAATCGAAGACATAATTCAGTTTCCGAAATTAACTCGTTTCTTCTGTATTGGAAGATTTGTTTATCATATCAGGTAATTATGTAGTAAAACTTCAAATCTGGTACATACATCGTGAATGTGTTGGCCTTCCTTTGGATTTCTTACCTCGAAAATAATTTTGGCCCCTTTTCGTTTCCTGTCCTAAAGCGTTTCTCTCCCTCTCCGCTCGCGCTCCCCCAGAGCAGCCGCCCGCTGCGAGGGAACAGTCGCGGTCCGCGCCGTCGCGTCGCGTCGCGGCTGTGCCATCAGGTGTGAAAGTGCGAGGGCCACACACAATCAGGCGGGCGCCTGCCCGCCTGGCGCATAGAGGCCCGCGCAGGTAGAAGGGCTTAGCCCCTCGCCGTCAACTGTGTCAATCGTAAATATTTGGAAGTGTCGAACGCCGTGCGCCTGCCCGCCTGCAGCAGATGTTATCCGACAGATCGTTTCGTCCGATGCTCCTTTGCTTTCGTCGTCGCTTTGAAGTGCTGCTTCAAGAAGTCGCCACTCGGGGGTCGGCCGCGTCAAGTGGCGCTGTGGGACCTCGCTGGCGCGCTTGACAGTCGCGACGAGACGAGGCCCTCGTGCTGTGTGCAAGCAGCACTTTGAAGTGGCTGTCGTCTCAACTGTTGCAGCTGCTTGGAAGTCTCTTAACCTTAGTACTAGATATCAATCTCCATTGAGAACCGTGTTTTGGGGGACAAAATGTCAACGACAGATGGCGTCCTCTTTGTGTTAAAAAAGTTTGTATTTTGTCTGTTTCGTTTTTCGCAAGGGTATATTTGCATCAAAGTTGTTACTTTCAAATAACTTTGCTTTCATTCACTTTATGGTGCGACTCGTCATTTCTTTTTTATTCGAAGATAATTATGACGGTTATTCCACTCGTGAAATTAAAACCAATAGTGTTTTACTTTACTATACATACAAAAAGCCCCAGTCAAGGCGATATATCTCAAAACGTTTATTGCTTTTTCTATCCAATTTTCCTTACCGCTTCTCCCTACTGGTCAATTATACACTATGTCTCGTCTACACATCTATCGATATGTCCATGTCCAATAAACCGCGTAGTACTGCAACATAGCCTCGTTGATTTAAACACAGCTTTCAGTTATTTTCAATATTTGGTGCATTAGGAAACTCTGTTGGACGTAATTTAATTCGTAATTTATTCGTGGAATTTTAAATACCACTCGTGCTTTGGAAATTCTCAAATAAATCCCCACATCTTTTTGCGAGTCGGGAATTTATCAATAATTTCCAAGGCACTCGTGGTATTAATGAAGTGAGTAAACCTTTTTTTAAGGAAAATTTAATGAATTATATTTGATATTCAAATTTAGGATTAATTATTCTTCATTTTTTAAAATTAAAATCGGACATTTTCTTGTGTTAATGCGACCATTTTAGTGTCGGGAAAATGCTTATTAACTTTAAAATCTTAATATTTATCCCAACTCCAATTACCAGAATGTCCTCAATGTCCTAACATTAGGACATAGAATGAATTGAATATTATGATTCTTTAACCTGTAAATGTAGCCTGCTTCACTAAAATGTCCGTGTTTTCATATCATAGGAGTTCATTATTTTATAAATAATATGTGAAGTGTTCATAGTCTTTCTTCTAGCGTGTTTACGAGTGGAATCAAAAGTATACGTCGCTGAAACCTCGACTATTATTATATCCTGTCAGATACATTGTTTAAGATTTTATGATTTTTTTCACTTGAAGGAGGGGAATCTGATCGTTTTAAAAATACAAATTTATTGAAACTATTTATAGTATTTTGGTGGCATTATGAAAAGTCGAATTGATCACATTTCAAATTGAGCATGCATTTGTAGTAGGTCAATCCTGTATAATAATAATAATAATAATAATAATAATAATAATAATAATAGTAATAATAATAACAACAATAATAAACGAATTTGCAGAAAGTCGAAAAAATATAATTTGAGAGAACTTATTTACTTTTGAAAATTACCGGCAAAGATGGCTCAGGGTATCAACTGAGTATCAACTGATGTCACTGCATAGCCTCTGACCTGGAGGTCTTAGGGTTCCAGTCCCGACGATCACAGGATTTTTGACCCTAGCTAGATAGGTAGAATTCAGCCACTGTCTGGAGGAGAATACTAGCGGCCGGCTGCCCTAATTGGTAGTTTCCGTAGTTTCTCCGATCAAAGGATCAAATCAGGCAAATGCCGAAGCTGTACCCCAACAAACTGGCCAAGGACCGCGCATGATCTTTCCTTCCTCTTCCTTATCCTATTTTCACCTCTAACTTACACACATGTACTCACACGCAGTACACTATCACACGTGACGGGAGACGAATATGGATATTAGAGCTTGTCCCGGCTGGGGCGGTGCCCCGCTGGTGGGAGATACCTGGTCGAGGAAAATCCACGCAAACCGACGTAGATCAGGACCGGATCGCACCAGCCAGCGGGGAGGAGATCCCCGGCATCTCCCGCGATGAAAACATGCACTACATCTACGGGATTAATGACGTTAGCGGTTGATCGCACTAGCAATCAATTGATCAACTTTTAAAAATGCATGTGTTTCGTCTCGTACTGGCAGTGCCAGTGCGACGTTGGCGCGTGGGAGGGGCGTGGCGCGCAAGTGGCCAGCTCTCCGGCGAGGGCCTCCCGCTAATCCATTGTCGGGCGCGTCTAATTGCGGCCGCCGCCGCCGCCGGGGCCGGAGCCGGGGAGCGCCCGTTGGCAGCGACCCCTGCGGAGCGGGGCTCATGCGCGCTCACGCGTCGCTGGGGGTGGCACTCCCCGCTGGCCCCCGCACAATGCGCTTCGGGATTATTGGGATCCACGCTTGAGGATCGGTGCGCGGTAAAGCCGTGCGACGTTTAGTAATGCGTGCTTAATTTTAGCGTGCTTTTAATGTAAAGTTTCATGTCAGGTAAAATCTTCTTCTTTTTGGCGTAATGCATCATAGAGTCTGGTCTCAAGTTGTCGGTTTTGTAATCTTAACTTCTTTTATAATTTAATGCCATACCCTTAATCTTCCACGAATATAGCGTTAAAAGTCGCATTGTGGTTATAGAGATGATAATATACTAAGAAATGGGTGGGGGTTATCAATGGAAATACTGTTAAATTTGTTGTGTTCAACTGAAGAATTAACTTAAGAACGGTTCATGTTTACTTTTACGGATGTATTCGAAGATCTCTTTGTGCCAATGAATATATTTTAGGAAATCTAAAGTCGAGGTGACACATCTGACATTTGCCTCCGATTGATTGGTAACTTTTCGTACTCTCATGCAAGTTACGTTCTGACTGAGTAAAAGAAATTTCGGAAATTTCTTGGTCTCGCCTTCAACCCGCCACATGGGTTTGAATTTTGTAACATTAATTCTGTAACACCTGTGTATCGCACGAAGAACATTTTGCGGCTCTATTTTTATTTCGTGCAGGAAGGTCTAAATTTGTCACGCCCTTTGCTTCGGCGCCCCACTCGCTCATCTCCTCTCAGGGCTGTGAGGCTTCGCGTGCACACGGCCCGGTGCCCTCGCACCCCCTGGGTGGCGGCGACGCCCCGTCATAAACTGCGCACCTCCCAGCTGCTTCGTCACCCCTGCACGACGCCTCTCGCCTCCCGCCCCTGGCCCAGCAGGCGTCGGCCCCCCGTCGCCCCACGTGCATTCACCCCCTCTCCATCATCGTACAATTTGCTCTTCTTCGACTCGTTTCGTCTCTCTATTTTTCTATCTCTCGATTTCTCTCTCTCCATCTCTCTCTCTATCTCTATAAGTATCTGCATTTCTCTCTCACCCCCTCTCTCCCCCCTCTCTCCCCTATTTCTCTTTCTTTCTGTTTTACTTTTTTTTTTCGGGTTTCGTCCTCGCATTGAGTAATTTGGTCTCGTACATAGCCGCAACCGAATAGTCAAAGTAAATACAATTGAAAAGTAATTACATAATTCAATGCGATCCAAATTTCAAATTTTCCTCACTGAAAATAGTATTCATTGCCTAAGAACAACATTATTTTAAAAAAATCAATAATGTAAGAAACGTCCAGTGAATTCCCCAACATTACGGTGAAATGACACTTTTCGAAAGCAAAAGTAAGATCATTCAAAATATTATTTGAAGGTGTTGAGAGGAAGAGATCGGATGAACCGTGCCTCCCTTTTGGCCCTTGACTGAACCCCGGCCCCCTACCTTTTTCGCCCGTTCCCCTCATCATGCCCCTTTCGCCGCCCAGGGCTCCCGTCACTCATTGGCGACCCCCCGTCGCCCTGCGTTGCGCGCTCCTCGTCACCCACCCCCACCCCACCCCACCCCCACGAGCCGCGAGGGGCTCCTGGCGCGGGGCGGAGGCCGCAGGCAGGTGCTGGGGCGGTGGGAACTCCGCGCTCCCTGCGCCGCACCCACGCCTCTCCTCGCCCCACACTCACGCTCCTCCCGCGACCTCGGGGTGTCGGGTGTCGGAAGCGAAAGAAGAGCGAGACGACCCGAGCGTTTTCAGAGATTGGTCAGCGGGTCAGATTCGTCTACACCTCTAGGCGATGGACCTGCTTGGACGTGGTGGAAATGGGGGATATGAGGAGACCTGCGTTGATGAGGGATGAAATGAATGGAGGATGATGGTCATAAGAGATGAGGATCTTGGATGGTGAATTGTTCGCCATTACGACTGGATGATTTCATGCTGCTCATCCATTTTTAATGCAAACCGCGCTGATTTGTGTGGTTTGACTGTGCTCTGATGGTATTTTGTGAAGCTCAGCGAACTCTACAGAGAAATTATATTCTGCACTTATAGTTAATCATTGATTAAGCTTATGAAAACCAAAATACATGTTATGAAAAACCAATTTACATTTTAACGATAATAGCAAAATATAACTTTTTAGCCCCACTGTACCATCAAAGATCGCAATTTTTTATCCTTCTCTTTCGGCGCGCTGTAGTTGAGATCCATTATCTCCCTTACCCTCGACATACACACATGCGTGAAATTTTCTCAAGCTCCTCGACAACTGCATTTCTCTAGTTTCTTCGATACTCTTCACCCACCTGCGCGACGGGGGGGGAGTCTCCGTGCGGGGGCCCCTCCGCACACAAGCGTCTCGCGTTTCGCGGCGGCAGACTCCCACGCCGCCCCGAGTGGCCCTCTTCGCGAAACGCGGGCGACGGCGAATAAACTCGTTTTCCGCGAAATAGAGTTTGCTCCTTTGAACGGAGTTCCCCTCGCGTCTTCTTCCCCTCGGCGGCAAGGCGCGGCGGCGGCGGCACCTGCTTTTTACGCGGGGCGGGGGCGGGACGCGACGCGTCTTTTTTCTTTTTTGTCCCTTTGGTCGAACGCCCTCGCGGATGCGCCAGACCTGAGGGCGCCCGCGAGCCACCGGACACCGCGCGGCCGAGGGCGAGCACCTGTCGCTCTTTCTGCAGCACTTGTCTCATTTGAAATGGGGTTTAAAGCTTCTCAATAATTATTTTTATGTGCAATTTATAATATCAATTCTCTGGTTCCTGCTACATTTCTGTGGTCACAGGGTAAAAGTTCTTAAGTCAATTTTTGGCATAATTGGGTTAAGTACTGAAACTACAAGTTAAGTGTGTATATTTTATTTTAGTAAAACGACCGAATTCAAATGTTGCCTCCTTAACGACAACAAAGCGTCGGGAAATAGTGTTGAGCGTGGAAAAAGCGTTAGTTCAATAATATTTAACCCTTGTTATCTCCAAACTCAGATTTTTGACTTAAGAACTTTTACGCCGTGACCACAAATTTATTGTTGTTTTCTATATTTCGTAAATTTTATCTTTGTGTATGAGCCTTAATGCACATTTGATAAATAAGTCTTTGTACTATGTTTTGTTTTCTTCTCTTTGCTCTGTTATTGCAAATTTTACTCATGTTTGAGCTTCTGCGTTGAACGTTTTCAGCGTAGGTGAATGGATAATCCACAAACATCTAGAAATGCATATATAATTGTTAGTTGTAACACGATTCATAATGGAACGAGTAGACAAATTGTTTACATTTGTTACATTTTTTTTCGTTTTGGAGTCTCTTTCTGAGCTCTCAATTTGTATGTGACGGAATTAGAGTTTCTAATTGTGTCTCAGTGGTTAACGTTCATTTTATTTACGTGTTATTAATACTCTGTTGCGTTTACATTTTTATGTGGATAGGCTTTGTCAGTTACGCCTCTTGAGTTTCAGATGGAAATGTGTGCGGATTATTGATTTGCTGGTAGCTTTCATTTACTTTTCCATTATTCTCATATTTACATTGTTCGTCTCTAATGTTTGTGCCGAGTGGATCAACGACTTCGCCTTCTGACGGGCTGCTTGGTTGTATGCAAAGGATTTCGTGATATATCTGACAGTTAAAGGGCTGCCTCTAAACATTTAATTCGTATTCGTGGTATATGGTGAAAGGCAAGTTGGCGAGTGGAACGGCAGCATGCAGATGGATTCATCAAATGAATTTATCAGCGATGTGCAGCTCGAACAATGCCTGAGGCAAAGACAATGGCAGATACATTTCCTTTTCAACTTGAAATCCTCAAATACATTCGTTCAAAATACTCCTGAATTAATAATGTGACAAATGGAATGATGACAACTGAGACAGGAGTCAATCGATTAAAGTTGATATTTGTGGTATTTTAAATGATAACATAAATCCGCAAAGACACTAACGCCTTAATATTCTAAAAACTTGCACGTAGAGGAACTATCTTCAATAAATTATTAACATCAAGTAGACATGTGCCAACATTCATAGAGGGAGCGAGATCTTAAGGAAAGTACGGACTCTATTCGCATTCCAATAGGTGCAGTCAAGACTCACTGCTCCTTCCGATAGAATAATACCATACCTTTTTTGCCAAATGTTTAAGTAGTATAACTGACGGCAAGTATAATACTTATTCACTAATTTTTAAGTAAGGAGGGATAGCATATGCACTAACATGCATGCTCGGAGACCGACAAGGATACGGTGTGTGGGGGGCGCAACCTTTCGGCTCGTGGCTTGTCGTGGAATCGGCGCGGCGCGGCGCGGCGCGGCGCGGCGGCGTGGTGCGTCGTTGGCGTGCGTCCTTTTAGCGCTGTTTATTTTATTACGGCGGCGGCTGCGCGAGCGCAGGCGGGCGTGGCGGAGGCGCCGCGTAACGTATGTGCGCGTCGAGCGGTCACGGGCGCTGCGCAGCCGCTGCGCGCGAGCGATATTGGACAGCGACGGCGGCGGCGCGGCGAGGCGATGTCGCCGCGCAGCGCGAGCACCCGTAAAAGTCGAGGACTGCGGATGTCGGTTAATCTCTGCTGTCGGTGCAAATGTACCGAAACGCGGACGAGCTCTCCGGCGGGAGTAGAAGTTAGTAGTAACATCGGGTAGTGGAGTTATCGCTCTCCGAAATTGGAAATGGTTGTGGCCTTGAGAGGAGCTATTTTCCTTTCACAGTTGATGAGGCGAAGTTAAAAACGTGACCGTGTTTCAATTTTTTTTTCTTTGCAAATAAGTTTGAGTTGATAGTGACGCTATTGCAACAGCAGATCTACCTGTTTGGTATTATCTTTAAAAAAATATTTGTGATACGTTTTTTCCACTCTGAAATATAAGAAGCTCGAATTTTTATGCCGATGAATATCCTCCCGAATGTAAATTTTCCCTTTCACCTTTGGTTACTCCCTTCATAACTTATATTTCAGAAGAATGCAGTTCCCACGTCTTAAATTTGTATGTACATTAAGCTCATTCTTATATTGTATGATCTGCCTTTCTTTCACTTTATTTATTTTGTAAATCGTTTTGATGTACTGTCAAACAAGCTCTCTTGACTACGAAATATTTTACTCTTTTCTTTCGTTCGAACGTTGAGTAATAAACCTGAATAATTTCCTATTGTCTCTATATAATTTCATGAAGGACATTCGGTTACTCTATTAGATTTTTTCACATTACAAGTTCATATTCTGGCATTTACATGTCGAATATTGACATACTTTCTTTGTTTCTTAATCGACTGAAGTCATCATCCGTATTACTTTTATCTAATCTGTCATCTCGACTGTTGTATTAAATTGTTCTTCAACTATTCTGTATTATTTATGTTCAGCCGTGGCAGATGTGTGCTTACATTCTTTCATTTTATCCCTCAGTGAGTTCGAGGAATCGAATTCTTTCTAATAGTCTCTACTTTTCCCCCCCGTGCTGCTTGAGTCGCGATCGAGATCTTTCCTTGGCTCCCTCGTGGCTCCGTTCCCCTCCGCCAGGCGAGGGAAGAGGGCTGCGACCCGGTTGACCCGAGGTTCTAGGTCGTCGCACCCCCTCCGGGGATGAGCAAATAGGGCTCCTTTGGGGCGCGCAGGGCGCCCGCCGCACCCGCTCCATATGCCGCCCGCGCCCCCTCCGCTGCGCCCCGCTCGCTTCAGCTGTCTAATTGACCGTGAGCCAAATGAATAGAAGTTTCAGCTCGTTTTGAGGACGTGTTTGTGGTAACATTGTGGTAAATTGTTCGGTAGTTTCATAGTTGAGTTAGTATTGTGTTTCGTGCAGCAATATTCGGATGTTTGTGTTATAATTTTGACGACTTGATTTTTGTCGGTAGTTTGGATTATAGAAGTTCTTTAATACTAGGCGTTAACGTAAAAACACCTAATTCATCTTATTTGTGAATACTACATCGTTGTTAGCTCGTCAATAATTTGTCTTTCGTTTGTCATTCACATTTCGTCCATTAGCAGCATGCCATCTGCTTGAAAATGGATTGAGAAATGTGTCTTAGGATACAAATGGAATTAACTTTTTGCTCAAACAATTGTTTTACTATATACACAATGAATATAAACTTTTGCATCCACCGTAACCTACTTGACTAATAATGTGTTGATTGCAATTATTGTGGCGGCAAAGTTGTTTATTTCACAACAAGTCCAAAACTCATGAGACTAGTAGAATGTGTATATCAGATTAAAGGCATTTGATGTCATCACCTCTTTATTCTTTTTAAGATTTTTCAAGAGGAGCCAAAAGCGTGGTGTGATGGGATTGAGATTGGTTTTTCAGTTTTAGGTCCGAATGAGCTGTATTTGAAATGTATACCTTCATCAAGTTGTGAAGAACCCCAGAAACTTCGCAAAAATTTAAATGAGTGAATTTTGGTAAATAATGGAGGAAGTTGGTTTTGATAACAATCGCCCCATTTGTGCAATTGTATTGCAATATTTATTACTATTGCTCATTCTACCGACAATCTGTTACCCTATACTATTCCCGCCCATCTCACGCATTGTTCCTTGATCTCTGTAATAGGCGCTAACACTTGTGAAGTCTTCCGATTCTGGCAACTGAACGCGAGGCTCCTCGTGAACGAACCTCAAGAACAATGGACAATCATTCATACAAACATCGGGTTTCGAATCCACGGCCCCTTTTCGCTGCGGGACAACAGCGTCGAATCGAAACACGTTCGGCCATTCGCGCTGGCCACTGCAATTGTCCGGCTGCCAATTTTCCAGTTTTCTGCGCTTGGAAACGCGGCGTTGCTAGGCCCGACGGAGAACAATGTGAGCGTTTAAACGGCGCTGGCTCCTCCCTGTGCTGGACGGTGGGCGAATCGCGTATGGCGGCGGCGGCGGTCGAGCGGGCCCTGGGCGGAGAGGGCCCAGCCGTCCACCTGACCGTCCGCCTGTCCGCCCGCCCTCCCGCCATTTGCATTTCAAATGGCCCCTGCCGCGCATCCCCCTCTCGGCCCTGCGCCGCCCCGCGCCGCACCACTCCGCTTCGCCCTTTTCACCACACTCGTTAATTTGCTTTATGGCAGGCGGAGAGACACGTCACGGCATTGTTTGCGCGGGCAGGCGGTCGCCTGTTTTTCGCTTGAACTCCTCCTTCCTTGCGCCATCCCCACGTATATCTCCTCCGCTGCCCTCCTCCTTTTACTACTGTCATCTGCTGCTGCCGTGTTTTGTTCCCCGATCCGCTGGCCCCCAGTCATTACGTTTTGTCCGGTATCCTTGTTTTCGACGTATGCGAGACGATATTTCTTAAAAGAGTTTGGAAGGAGTCATGTCTTCTGTACCTCTGTAGAAGTGTCCTTGGTTTTAAAAGAATTCACTTGAATTCTAAGCATGGCCCTAATGTTGAAAACAAGTTTTATTCTTGCAAAAGCCTTATGAAATGTTACTTATTATTTTACCTTCATACTGAAATGGTAAATAATTTTACGTCAGATCTCCAAATGTGTAATATAGTTTTGTAAAAGGCTGTGTCATAAAGTTATTTACAAGTCGCCACTACCCCTAGTCACAAAGCTAAAAATTTAACGTTTGAACGACTACCTTTTTCATGTTAAGTAATTATAAAAGCTCATTCACTCTGTCACCAGAATTGCCATGACACATTATTGGAATCGAGCGGTCGTACGAGTATATTTATGGAAAGATGAATTGATTTATTTTCTTGTTGGTTGATTTATTGATTTTTAAAGAAAAGAGGTAGATTAGGTCAACATACGCAGCAACCACAAAAATGTTTCTTATATCATCAGAAGTAGCGGTATAAGGAAGTATACATTTTACAGGTAAATTCATTATAATTTCCTCTGGCTCTTATCACCGCCCCTGTACTTCGTTTCTTCTAAGATGGCCGATGGCATTAGGAAATTATTACACCCCTTGCCTTATGCAATGAATCTTTTTCATTTATTCCCGAACGTCCTTATCAGCGGGGCTCGTAGCCTCAGAAATGTGTTTCCCACTGTTAAAAATATTCATTTTATAAGATTAGGTGGTGTAACGACCTAATGTCATCTGCCATGTTAGAAAAACCGAAGTATATGACCACTGCTCCTATTCTAGCTTTGTGGTCCGTGGCCGTTGTGTGCAATTCCATCACTTGTCATGGGCGAAGCTGCAGCGTCCGTTCTCCGCCGCCCTGCGCGCGGGTACCCGGGAAGGGTTCCGGGCGCGCGTACTCGCGCGCGCGGACGCCCGCCGCCGGAAGTGGGGGCGTCCACCGGAAGCGGCGGGTAGGTTAGTGCGGCGGGGGAGCGGTGGAAGACGACAAGTGGGGCAGCGAGCCGCCGCCGCGGCACGCCGCTCCACGCCACGGCGCGACCCCCAGCGGGGCCGCAACGCCCCACAGTGGGCTGCGATGACACCG
>JAHLJT010009355.1:32989578-33074578 GCA_031308135.1 Acheta domesticus
TAATAATAAGATAAACAATATTAACAAAAAATGCATATTATTATAACAATACCCGCAGTATTACTACTTCTATGTCTATTCAATGATGGTGGTCCTGTACAGATACTTTATACTAACATATAAGACTTTTTATACACTTGCATCCAATTCACTTCACTTCACTTAACTTCACTCCCTTCTACGTCTATATAGCACCCATCACAAACACGCACCACACGTCATCTGATATCCTTAACCAATGAGTCTAATATATCATAGTACTAATAATCGTTACAATAATTACTAATAATAATAAATAATTACTGAAATAACTAACTAACTAATAAAATTTACCAAATATCATTAGTTAATTTACTTTTAACCTCTGAAGACCTAGAGGAAAGGGTTCCAAGGCTGTCGCAGGCAACTTATTCCAGTCCGTTATAGATCTATTTGTAAAGGAAAATTTTCCAACATCTGTTCTCTGTGGCCTGAACTGTATTTTGTGCTTGTGATCCCCTCTACTAAAATACGTGGGTCTACTGAGCCGGATGTGGATATCTTTCCAAGCTGGATAACCGACATACGCTTTGTACAAAGCACAGAGTCTTGCCTTAACCCTCCTGATTTCTAATGACTCCCACTCTACTTTCTTCCTATTGCTCCGGAAAATAAATTTACATGCTCTTCTCTGTACTCTATTCAAATATTCCTTTTGTGATATTCTATAAGGGTCCCAACAAACCGTCCCGTATTCCATTAATGGGCGAACTAGAGATATATAAGCTAATTCTCTTGCTTTCGCAGTACTCTTTTTAGTATTCGCATAGTAAAATGCAAAGATTTCCACGCTTTCCCCACGACAAAGTTTACCTGATCTTCCCAACTCAATTTGCTATCAAAAATTATTCCCAGATACTTACAAGACACGACTCTTGGAATATTCTCGTTGCCTAAACGGTATTGAGTTTCAGTATACTTGCGGCCCCTACCAACGTGATGGTTTTGCTTTTCGAACTATTTATTGTCATGCTATTTTTTTTCCGCCCAGAGATGTAATCTATGTAGATCATCCTGCAAAATATCCTCATCTACTTTTGAATGAATAACTCGATATAATATACAGTCATCTGCAAATAGTCGTACCTTTGAAATTAAATTGTCTGGCAGGTCATTCACAAAAGCTAGAAAGAGGAGAGGTCCAATAACGCTTCCTTGGGGAATCCCTGAAGTTACCTTTGCTAGATTTGAAAATTGTTGTCCAACTCGGACTTTCTGTTTTCTATCTCGAAGAAGCTCATCAATCCACGCGACAACTCTGGTGTCAATACCTGACTGCAGTAATTTATGAACCAGTTTGTCGTGAGGCACAACATCAAATGCCTTCGCAAAATCTACTATTACGGCGGCGTCCACCCTCCCACTATCATCAACTTCATCTGCTATATCCTGAAACAATGATGCTATCTGACTCTCGCAAGAGAAACCATTCCTGAAACCATGCTGTCCCTGAAAGAGCCATTCTTTTTGTTCCCATTCTTGTCTAATATAGTTAGTTTCAAGTAGTTGTAGAGACGTATCGATGTCGTCTTTGAAAATATTGATTCTCTGTGTCGCTTTGTTCCGGAGAAGTGTATTAATCTTTCATTTTGATTTATCGCTAATTTTGAAGCCTATTTAATTTCGCGGACATGAATTTGGTCAATTTAGAACACTTTGTCAGTTACGAAAACCCAAGTGTGCTTAGCTCTGTGAAGTGGTCTTCATGATTTTTTGAATTCTTGGTTTGTATATGGGAATTCCTCAGCATTCATCTGTTGCATTACTACTGCTGCTTTATACTGATATTCTGTTTGCACTTTCTTCTGCCTGTCAATTTGAATATTTACATGTGAGTTCTTGCTTCCACTCAACAAAACCGCGAACATGTGAATGATCCGCATCGTCTGGATTTCATTTTTACCAACTCTAGATTCGTTTATATAATTGCTAAACACACGAACGATGTGCGAAAAATCCGTCATAATTCTCAAATTGCCAGCATTATACTCATATGCAATGAAATGCATCTAATACTGGGACTTGCTTGCTACAACTATTAAATTGTGTACACACACGAATGTGGATTGAAGGGAAGCCCTCTTTGCAGATAGCCAGTAAACTCAGCTGCCAATGAGTATGCTCTTACTCCAGCAACAACATGGAATGTGTGGTCACGCCAACAGCAACCCTGCAAACACTCCCATCTCCGCCTCCACTCTCAATGCTTCTCGTTCTGGCCTTTTCACCGCCCACACTTTTGTCCAACCGTCCTGTCCACGTCCACATCCATTACCCTCTCACACTTGCGTCTTTGATCCTACATCGCCATCATTCCCTTACCCCCTTTTCCCCTTCCCCGCTTCCCCCTCGCTCCACCCCAAACCCCGTCCGCGACATCTCCCCATCCCGACCCCGCCTCCGTCTTTTCCTTTACCTGTCCCCGCCACCCTTAAACGAACACCGCCTCTACCTCCGTCCTTACCCCGCATAGGCCTCGCCCCGCCAGGCCCCGCCCGCATCCACCCCGCCCCACCCCCAGCCAGCTCGCCCCCGTACGTCCCGCCCCGCCCCGCCCCGCCCGCCCCAGCCACCCCGCCTCGCCCCGTCCCACATGCCCCGCCCCGCCCTTTGTTCTTGCCACACCCCTTCTCGCCCCCGCCTCCCTCTACACTCCCCTCAATCTCCTGCCTCCGCCCATTGATCTCATCCCCGCCCCGTTGCCACCACCGCTCCGCTCCCTGGGGATCTGCCACCGCGTCCCTGCATTGTTTGCCCGCCCCTTAAATCAACAGCGCGAAACGGCTAATTTCTCTAAAATCAATATGTACAGTATATTAGTTGTTGTGTGCACAAGTACACAAACAGAGTGATGAAGGTTGGAAAAACGGATTCGGTGGGCGCGCAGGGCTTCGCATCGACGCGCTGACGCCTGCGGCAGCCAGCCGGCAGCGCGCGTCTCTAGAAAGCAGGCCGTGCAGGGCATGCAGCACACGGATGGTGTGAAGGAAACCAAAATAAAGTTGGAAGGGGTCTAAATAACCAAAGGATTGTACAAATCAGTGTATTTTAAAATTAAACATCTTGATTAGCCGACGGCTTTGACATCCTCGAGCTAAAACATTAAGAGAGTAGCTCTGAGTGAAGAAATATTTGTGAAGCGTCGTACCCAATTTGTTGTTATCAGAGAAGGATTCATTACGTTTCAGACTGGGAGTCTAAATTATCTTATCCATCTCTGCAGATTCTATGCGATCCCAGAGGGGAAAAAAATCGGAAAGATTTTAATATAATTCTCAGTCGCAAGGCTTGTGAAATTAAAGACGATATTTTGGTTAATGTTTTTGGTTTTGCACTACTGTCAAGGTAGAGTAGCCAGCATTAGCGAAAACAAAAGAATTTTCATTCTAGAAAGTCACCGTCCTTTTTTTCTATTTTTTCGACTTACAGCGGTATATGCTTTAATCGACATGGTCGGTGTAATAAAGAAACATTTAAGTAGTCCAATCTTTGTACTCGAGAAAATTAAGGGAGCTTTTCTATTCCATATCAGTAGATTATCAACTATCATTTTATTTATTTCAGCATTTCAAATCAGGAGCAAATTGAGCTCCATTCGATTCACTCGCAGTTTTTATTATATCGTATAATTTTCATTTCATTAAAATGGTGTAGAGGTTAGTTGAACATTAAAACATGCTACGTTACTTAGATGCAGTGCTCTTCTTCTTTCGTCTGTTCTTCCATAGACAGACGTTAGGTGACCCATCTAGATGGCTTCCACAGTATTTTTCCACTCTTCTTGATTCTTTGCCTTTCGCATTGCTTCTTCTTGGCTCATACCAGTGAAGGTCCTGCATTGGTCTATCCATCTCATGGCTGTTCTTCCTCGACCTCTTTTTCCTTCTACTTTACCTTGAACTATCCGTTTCTCAAGCTATGCTCCATTCCTTCGATGTGTGCCAGGAATCTCAATATTCTTTGTTTGCAGATGTCTGCCAATCTCTGTTGACTGAAATGCGGTTCAGTAGCAGTAAAAATGCCTTTTTTCTTTGTAGAGCCATAAATACAAAATCTGCAAAACAGATAACGTGTTTTGGCAAGAAGTCTGGTTTGGTCTGCCCAAAAGAACGCTAAAGAATTACCTCACTAGCCTAACTAATATCTCTAGCCCTTAGACCTTGAGATTCATGTGTTGTAAACAATTGCTCTCCAACTGAACACTTAACAGTTTAGTTTTCCGAACAATTGTATCCACAGCAAAGTAACAGGTACTACATCGAGAAACATCTTGGCGGAAACAAATGTTGTAAATAATCACAGGAAACGGAAGATATTGAGTGTTTTGACGCGAAGATGTTATTTTTTAAGGAAACGGCAATTGGCAACATCGGCTGTAAGAAAAATAGTTGCTAGCCCGACGAAGACGTCGAAAATAACGAGGACGGAATCGGCTATTGAGTAGAGCACCGTGGCAACAGAGCTGGAGATGACAACGGGGTCGTGGCGCCCAGCAGATCGCGCCCGCAGGAAACGAGTGGCCATTAATTCCCCATCAAAAGAGCGTGTTTTTATTCTAATTTCCTCCGTCCGGCGGCGCCGCGCCGTTCCCACAGCGGCCAGGGCGACCGGTGGCGCAGTCTACTGGCGATCGCCGATCGTGATAAGAAGCGCTCGGTCGGAGTTCTGCTCTGGACAGGAACCCGGCGCGGCGCGGCGGTTGGTATCGAAAGATGCACCTGCGTGGCCTCTGTTCCATTTGTGATTTGTCGCCAACATATTGTGGAAAATGTTCCCCAGAATTGAAATAGCCGTCCCTTCGGATTCTAGATTTACCAAATTTGTTTAAATCCTTTTGTTAAGATTTATAAGTGTAATACATGTCTAAAGTATTTACAAGATAATTTTCTCATTTTATGAAATTGAACCAAGTATTGAATATTGTAAACGTGATTGAATGATTGTTCCTAATTATTTTGGAATAATAGCAATAATATGTAGATTGTTGTTTATCTAGCCAACATCAGTAATAATAATAATAATAATAATAATAATAATAATAATAATAATAATAATGATTATAATTATGGGCGGATTTTGATGACCTAAAGCACCGCCAAAAATTATCAATAAAATGCTCTGAAAATGTTTTTAAAATACCCTAAAGCAGAGAAAAATGACGTAGGAAGTTATCTAAACCAGTTCGGATGAACAAATCGAGCTGTTAGATAAGTTACTGATGTAATCGAGGCTTCTTTTATTCGTTCCAGTGAACTCTATTTTCAAACGTTTTGGACTGTTCTTTACAAGAAAATCTCTGCCTTAAGTTATCCCGAAATCGGCTGAACCGACAATGGCGCTTATAGCCGTCACAAGAACCTTAGATTACATAGTCGCAGTGGCTGACATTACAATTTCCGAGCGAAGAAATCGAATAGGCTACTCAGGAATTCTGTGGAGAACATTTGTTGCAACTCGTAAATATTATTTGAAGAAAGTACCATTAAAATGGTATTCAAATCGATGAAATCAACGAAAATACAGGAAAACGTACGAGAAAATGACTTATTACACGAATCAGACAAATAACGCAAAAATGCTCATTTTCTTTTGTTGTATCATACAATTAATAACTATACTGAACTGCATTGTTCTAAAGTGAAAAGACAAAAATGACATTAAAATCTGCCTAATATTATTATTATTATTATTATTATTATTATTATTATTATTATTATTATTATTATTCCTCTAAATCACGACTTAAAATGTTATGTGTCGGCTGAATATAAAATCTACTCCAGGTTGCAAGCAGCTACCTAAGGAGCAGATCTAGGGACTGTCGGTGCCTCTACAATACTTTGCGCAAAATGTGGGCTGTTCCAAATAAAGCGATTTCTTTATTATTATTATTATTATTATTATTATTATTATTATTATTATTATGGAATGAGAAAATGCAATTTAGTCCAATACAATGTATGTATGTGTTGGTAGCATACATTTGTAATTGCATTTGTTCGAAAATATTGCACTTTTCCTTGCGAAGCAGTATGTTAATTTTCATCCCTTATAACTCTTTCCGTCGTCATGGAAAACCACACTGTCTTTCTTCTGTACCCACGTTAACCAAAATTGCAGAAAATCGAGGTGGCGCGCCTCGAGAGGTTTCGTTCTTAGCAAGAAAAGAAGGGAGGTGCGGGCGTGATGCTGGCGACTCGGGCAGCGCGTGTCAGGTGGCGACTTTCTCCTTCGGGGGTGGGGGTGGCGGTGTTGTATGGGGCCGCCCCGGCCCGCCCCCCCCCCCCCGCCCGGCCCCCGCGGGCTGGCGAAGCGGCGCTGGGAATATGCATGAACGCGGAACTGAACGCTCGCTGGCTTAATGTATTCAATGCAGATGAGCGACCGGGCCTGTCCGGAACAGGCCGCTGCGCGATACGCGACCCGCGCCGCCATACGCAGGGCACTCTCACCCACGCGGGATCCCTTTCGTCAGCGCGGGCTTTGTGCTCGGCTCGGCTCGGCTCAGCTCGGCGCTGCTCCCTGCCGTTCGCTCTCCGTGGCGGAAACGATTCTACAATGATACACGAGGACTTGGAAACCATCTTCGAGGAACGATATTGCAGGAGATTAAAAAATATGTTAAGATCAACACCAATTGATACAGGAAAGTACATTCTTTACTCACCGTCATCAACTGTCCAATCGCCATTTTAAAGGTGCTTGACCAAATTTATTAGTACAAAGATATCAAACTTTCCATTTGAATCTAAAATTTACATTGGATTAAAAAGAAGTATGGAATCCCGTTTTGGGTAATGAAATAATTTTTAGTGTACGCTAATTACTTGCAGGACCACTTTCACTATTTATTAAATAGCTTTTTTTTCCTTCCTTCCTTTAGTCGTGATATTTAATATCATTGATAATACTCTCAAGACAACAAACTCGTCTCGAATCTTCGAATGAATCTATGGCTTCCAACAATATCTTTACCCACTTGGTAAAGTTTTACCCACGGTTTTCTGTCCCTTATTAAATCGCCCAGACTTTTGTAAGGTTTCTTGCGAATAATTTGGATTAAGAAGGGTAAGTTCAGAAAGTTTTTTGACTGCTGTGTGATTTTGAGTGTGCAGTTTCCCACTATTTCTGTTCAAATCATATTCGACAACATGATCAGATTATGTATCGAAAATATGACATATAGAATGCATACAAGCAAAGGCGTTCTTTTTTCTAACTGAATACTCTGCATCTTTCCGTTCATTTACATTAGAGTGGTTGTTGTGTTAATAGATCTTATTCTCTGCTTCATAATACAGTTGCCATCGCCGCTTGCTTCACTACTTGGAGCTCGTGAGTCTGGTTCCATCTGGTTGAATATCGATTTCGTCATTTCGAACCGGAAAAATCCACTCCAAAGAATGGCACGTGAAACGTTTGTTTTATTGATCTATTGAAACTCTAGAATCTTCGATAAAGTTGCTCGACTTGAGTTTATGACGTCAATCACTTGATGTAAATATCGTCATACATTTTTGATATAAACATCATGAATGTTTTTATTTGTTCCCTTACCATAAGCAGACTTGCTTTCTTTACCAGCTCTTATTACTTCTAATTATAAATTCGAAGTGCATACTGTCATACGCTTAAATTATTAAAACTAAAAATATAATAGAGGTTTCGATCGCTTACAAAGTGTCTGTAAATGTGGTAAATTCGTGTAGAAAGAGATGAGAAATATTTTTTCCAATTACTAAACTTTTTTCTGGATCTGTCGTGTATTACAATATTTATTACATATTCTCTTGTGTTATTATATGACACAATCACGACACTGAATATCAATGTCATATGTAATGGTTACAGGTTAAATCGCATTCCAGTCATACTGTGGATAAAACTAATGAATGTAGATGAACGAATCGTTTCATATATCATCCGGCTAATGTTGGTATCATTCACAGGATGTTGGCTAAAGTAAGATGATTGTCCGAGTTTAAGACGTCTTTTGTTCAGAAATATTTTGACATAAAACTGCCTCGGATATTATGCATTGCATAGACTCAATGTCGCTTTATGTGAATGGCGAGCCTCGTCGCCGACGGCGAGTGAGTAGGGAGGCGTTCACTGAGATATTTTGAGGTTATGTGTGGTGATATCGTGTGAAAACATATTTGAAGGATGGCCACTTTCTGGAAAACCGGAAAAAATTGGGGAATTTCATTGCTCTGGAAGAAATTGGGGAAATCTGATATTTTGACAACGTGACAATCGTTGGAAGTCAGGGGAAAATGTGAAATGCTTATACAACTAGATATTATTCCTAAAATATAGTACAGCGAATACGACATTATCTTTTGATCAATTTATATTTGTTGAGAATTTTAAAAATTGTCCTTTCATGGCGAAATCGGACAGCTAACAAATTAGTCTCAGGCTCTCTTTAATGAAGTATGAAATATACACTCTACAAATATCTGTGAAAAAAAATTTAAATGCTCCGCAAAACCAGGAAAAGTCAGGGAAATTTGTTGGAAGAAATGAGTGGCCACCCTCTATGCGACTGATACAAAGGAATTTGAAACTTAGTACCGGGTCTTAGAAATTTTCCAAGAGTATTCGGATACTTAATTATCACATATCGCCTTTTGCTCGCTAGCAAAATGTGCTTCAGTAATCCTAGATATGTCGTTATAGCTTATGTCCGCTTCTTCCAGCTAAAGCGCGTATTATTCTTTGAAGATGTTTTGCTTTGACCTTTATCCATTCATTTTGATACATGTTGAAAAATAACCAACGATTTCGGGAATTAGCCAGATTCGCACTTTATCCGTAATATATGATATTGACATGGAATGAAAACTTGGAAGATCATTCTTCATCGATAATGAGACACAGAATTTCATAAGTGGAACTTTTCTTTAAAAAACAATAAGGATTATGCTTTTATCCAATTATTAAAGTTGTGTCGATTAGAGATGAAGTTATTGATATGCACAGACGTTTGCTACGGTGGGATAGTCTATTGTGTATTAGTCTGTGCTAATTCAAATTTTTCTATGCATTGGGAAATTTTAATCTTGTGTACGTGTGCTGTGACAGACAGATCGAAAGACTGTTTTTGGCCTCTTTCCAGGGCAGGGTTCTGGTGATGATTTATTCCACACAAACTAGCCATTGATTTGTGGAGACAACTTACAGTGGTGCTCATGATGTGTTAAGTTGCTTATTTTCGGAATAATGATTTAATTTTACATTCTGACATTAATTGTTTTCTGGGTCGCGACATGCGTTGTACCACATTCCCCAAAAGCCATAAACCTATGGAACCATCTGTGCCACTTCCATGACGACAAGAGCTCGGAGGAAGTGCGCTGTCGCTGGCTCGAACTTTACGCGCCCGCGCCGCGCCGCGCCGGCGTCGAAGTCGACCCGCGATGCTCCCGTAGATAACACGCGCCCTCTCGCGGATCGCCCGCCTGGCGACTCCCTTCCGGTTTGGGCGCCGTCGCCCTCACCCCCCCTCCTCACCACCATGCCCGTTTTGGAATTTCATGAGCGGCGCCGGTTGAATAATTCAAGAGGCGCTCACGTTGTCTAAAATGTGTCGTAATTTGGGCGATTTCTGTTCGTAAGAAACCACTCGCTTTAGGATGTTTTTTGGTGTGTTTATACATTTCGCCCTTGTCGGTAGCCGGCCGGCGTTTTGCTCCCCGGGATCTGATAGGAGCGGTGTCTCATGCGATGTCGGAAGATGGTGTTGTTGCCTTCCCACGCACACGAGCGCAGGCGTTGTTGCGTTTCAGAGCGCTGCTCCCACGACTTTTTGTCAACCGCTCAAGTTATGGATCCTCTCGCACAAGGCAACCGCAGACCTTGGCCGTCTTCCTCTCCGAATGTCTGACTGGTAAATGTTAAGTCAGGGTGCCGTATTTAATAAGAACTGAATTGTATTTCCTGTACAAGGAATGACACTGGTTTTTGTGACTGCTATTAAATATAGCCCGTAAGGCTGTATTTTGTTAGGCGTTCGGTACATTTATTTTCTTTGTTATAATGAAACCGAATGATGTAGGTATGTTAAACTGAAAGTATTCATTGTACACAATGTGAACGTTTGTATGTGGAAAAATGTCTTTGTTCGTGTGTGAACGACAGTAGATTGGATAAATGAATATGAAAGAAAGACTTGCTTTGATTCTAGCAAAGGATAAGAATGTTAAAGCGGGAAAAATGTTTCATTATTGATCACCTTTTTATCTATAACTTTATAAGCTTGCATTGCATTAGATTTATTTTTTCCGCCGCCTTTTTTATTACTCTAGGAAATAATTTTTATCATCTAATGCTTGAAAATTCTCCGAAATCTTGAAATTGTTTCTGTCTCGCATAAAATTGCATTCCCACTCATTCTGTAGCTTTAATGTAATGAGCCTTCACTTGTTTATCCTTTACTGAAATCTTTTAATCATGATAGCCTTCATTCGTAATGCATCTGACATGTAGCAAGGATGTAACATAAAGTTTCAAACGCATTGCTCTAGCTGTAATCACGTTACGAGTAGACCTGTTTGGTGAATTACGTCAAGCATAGCTGCGTAACGCGGCGATACATTCTCATCTCAGGGTAATGGAAGTAATTAGCAGACTCGCATCGGCGAGTAGGCGGCGCGGCTTCTCTACCTGTCGACCAGTTGGTTGTGTAACATCGTCTGCTCAGCGCACTTTGTTATGGTTACAGATGACAACGTAATTGCGTTAACTTCTCTGTCGGCTGCATGTCCTTCACGAAAATAATTTGACATTTTTCTTCTTTCTTTCGGTTTGGGAAACTTCGTATCTTTTACCTCGCTAATCTTGCAATAATCTTTTTTGTTTGGAAATATCGTGTTAAATTAATTACTTCGTGAGATGTGAAAGTTTCGTGTTATTGAAAAATTCGCATAATTTTGTAAAATTTTCTCAGAAAATGAAAATTGCTGAACTTTCAATGTTATTGTTTCTTGGACTTCTTCAGTTTTAATCGTGTGCATTTGTATTTCATTATAATGAATTCCGCAATTCTTGTTTCAGCGAAAAACGATTACATAAAGTAATGTGCCTTGTAGTTTAATTATTAATGATAACCGGCTTAATTACATTGAATAATTTTGTCATGTTTGAGAAGTATTAAAAAGATAAGACTTCATGAGTAAATAATGGTAGTCGTCTTTACGATTACTCCAGTAGATGAACTATAAATGAACATTTAGCACACATCACTTTCTTTCCTTAGAGTTTTTGAAATATCTCGCTCAAAACATAAGATTGGCTCACCAATTCCTCATATATATCTAGCACTAACTGCACTTTATTTTTTTTTCATTTTTATCTGAAATCTATTCAAGATTAGCTAGTAATTCGTAAAATAATTAACTCTGCAATATGTGTTACTTTCATTTGAGTAAGTGTAATATGAGACGGATTTAGAAGAAAGAAACGCACGTATTTCCTCCAACTGGCAACGCTTTCCATATTTTGAATTTAGTAGGGATACTTGCGTCGTTCCAGTCTAGTACATCTGTGCTGCGTCACGCCGTGGAGTGTTGAGCGCCCGGGGGGAGGGGGATTGGAGGCTGAGCGGAAGCTGCCCTTTGTAGCGTCGCACGTGCGGGCGGTTGCTCCCCCCCACTCCACCCCATTCCTTTCAACTTTCTCAGCCCTTTCACACTCACTCCCTGCGCTGCCTCTTCACCTTGTATTGAATCTGGAAGTTTTTTTCATGAGGTTTAGATGATCACTAGGGAGAGGATTTTTATGCCCTGAAAAATCTTGAAACATGCTTTTAAAAATATACATTTATGACCTCAAAATTTTGAAGTATGTACTTAAATATGCAATTAAAATTAACAATACTTCATTTCCTCTGTAATCCTTTCTGTATACAATTCAGGAGAAGCATGCTTAGAGTGAAAATATATATTTTTGTTCAAACATATTATAATCTACCCTACTTCGCGAGAGAAATAATTAAAGTTAATATTCACTTTAGTGAAGTAGATCCTACATTGTATGTCTTTTATTTCTTTTGACTGATTTAAAAAATATGTTTTCAAGAAATGACCTCTATTTGCACAAGTATATTATCATCAGAAAACAAAACTAAACAAAAAAGAAAACTCGAACTGCGACTAGCTCTTTGGAATCAATGAACGCTCACAAATAAAAAGATTGTATGAAAAGATGAAACATTTTGTATATAAGTCTCTTTTAACAAAATATGCAAAATATGTGCGTATAATAACATGTATATGCACCAACAGGAAAAAATTGGCTAAATATGCTCATGCATTAACACATTAATCTATATAGCATCATAATCTAACCAAATGTCAAGAATTTCACTTATCTATGCACCTTAAGCCACGTTCAAAAATATGCAAAATCATAGAAATACGCTCCGTAATCACCATAAAAACATATATTCCGCATGACAGTGATTGGATATTGATACTAATGGCATTTAATAACAAACGGATTTGAGGGATTTACCAATTCTATCCCTTGTCACTCTCCAGTCCATGGAAAAGCGGCATGCGCTTTTAGGAAAAGGGTGCTAGATAACTTCGGTATATATTCCATTGCAGTTTATGGTAGAACATGCGGATAAGGTGAATATTGGACACGAATCTCTTACTCTCTGCCAGGAAGAAAAGTAGTGAACTATAGTGAAAGCCTTCTTGTCTATTTCGTCTCACAATCATCTTCCAAAGTATAGCTTTTTTCTGCTTTTTTTCTAGCAAATTTTGATTGCGATTGTTCTGTAAATTTCCTACGGCGTGTGTGTTATTTATCTTGAACATTCAAAGGTGTTGTAAGGTTTGAATACAGAATCGCCCATAATGTTTCTTGCAATCTTTCGTTCTTGGATCTTCCCGGACCACCAACAGTGGCGTTCGAAAATTACGTTGCGTGCTATTGTTTCCGTTAATTATCTGCTACGTTTTTTTTGTTGTTTTTTTTTTAAGTCTGTAAATATTGGAATATAATGGATCACTGATACTAAATTACCCTAGCAGTAGAACATGCCACACATGTCCTTCAGACACATTCCATGGCTTTCTTGCCCTGAAGCACAATTTCCGCCCACAGTGAGCTTTGAGGCGTCCTGCGGACGCATTAGAGTGCTATTTGCGTTAGCGCATCGGGGCGGAAGTTGGAGGACGCGGGCGGGGTGGCGCCAACGCATTGTTAAGCCGCGGCGGCGGAAGTGGAAAGTGAAATAGGGTGGAGGGAAGGGCAGGCCCGTGAACACCCGTGAAGTGCGGAAGAAGGGAAGTGAGAAAGAGGGAGCATAATCACTGGGACACGCTAGAAAAACAAGTAGGAAATTTCTAAGGCCATATCAAAAGAAACTACAGAAAATACTAGTTAATGGTAAAAAATGTTGGTATAAAAGTGCGAGGAAGAGAAATGCCATATTGACTGTTTATGAATAAAATTAAGTAAAAAGGATAGTATTTATATTCAGACTGAAAAAATTAAATGCATCAGATGATCTAGATGCGGTTTGCGGTAGTGTAGCGGTTAGCATAACGGACTGCTGTACCCAAGTTCGCGGGTTCAAACCCGAGCGAAGCCGTGGATCTTCGTACGCCTTCCTTCGGAGGGGAAGTAAAGTCAGCTGTCCCATGTTAGTTGATTTACTTGTATGTAAAAGATCCTCAAGCCTAAATGAAGCCTCTGAGCTAAATTCAAATCGCCTGTTTCGCTCGCCCGAGATAATACCTTCTTTCTCCGCTAGTTGGTGAAAGCGAGTGTAGCGAAATTTGCGTGGCCAGACGGAAGAGCAGACCTCATGGCCTGAGTCTCGCCACATAAATAAGGCATCATTCAATTCAATCTATGCAACATGTTAAGGTAGAGAAAATATCTTCCATTCAAATTCACAATATATATTTTTTCAGAAACGTTTTTCGTAACAAAGATATTCCTTCATGCTATCGGGAATACCCACAAAATCTATCTGCGATGAATCGTGAAAATTGTCAAACATTTTTGCTATTGAAATGCTTTTTCTATTACGAATTGAAGCAAGTGAAAACCAGAACGGAGGAAAATGTACGCTCCTTATTATCTATTCACTGTATTCAGGAATTGAACCAAACATTTTAACAGACGGAGTCGAAAATGGAGGGCTGTTCAAGCTTGTACAGAAGCTTGCAGCAACATCTTGTAGGTAGAGTCGAAGGCTGCGGGTTCGATTTCCACGTAAGACGTGAGTTTATCCTACATGTTTGTGATGTGGTTGCCATCAATCACACATCTTTTTACTTCCCGTTTACATTCACATGCATTCATTTGTCGTGATCACCCTTACCCTAAGCAGTGGAAGGAAACTGCAAACTATGATGATATTCATGTGCTAGAAAAAAGGAGGCCCCACGAAGACGTTAGTCTCGTCCCTCGCCTTCTCTCAGTTCATCAAGAACTCGAGTTGTTTAAACGTGATTCGCTGGCGATGGTTGTGGTGCGGCGACTCGGCCGTGGCGGCGGCGACGACGACGACGACGGCGGTGGCGCGGGCGGGCACGTTAGACGCTTCGCGACACAGCCCCGGCGTGCGCGCGGAAGTTTACCCTGCGTTTCCTGCCGCTGCGGCGCGCGTGATACACTCTCGCTGTGTACCCGCCCCGCGCCAAGAGCATAAGGGCCGCATTCTGCCCCTTAAGAAGTGCGCGCTCCTCCCTCCCTCGGCGTCCGCCAGACAAAGCGCCCCTGGATGGCGGGATGTGCGAGGAAGGGGGCTGGCGCCGGCCTGGTGGGCCCATTGCGATATGCTCTGCTTACGAGTGTACAAACTTCCATTAAATATTTTTGATCTGTTTACGCTTTAACATTTGACAGTACTTGAAAAAATACAGTCATACAAATACATACAATATACGTTTTAATTAGTAAACTAAAATACGAGTAATACAACTCTAGACGCACAACTCAAATACATTCACAGTTTTGGACGACGGAAGATTTCCTTTTCAAAAACAGTTCAACATTTTAATATTTCATCTGAGCAGTATGTGACGTTCGGTGTATGAAAGTGAATCTGTAATCACTAGACTTTCCGAAGACCATTAAAAGAAGAAAGCACGTACATTGCCGTCTTGAAATTTACTGCTCCTCCCTAACAATGCGGTCGAAACTTCATGACAGTTGCACATTAATTGCAATATTGTAATATTTATACCTGACAAACGAGAATTCTTATCTACATGCTAACTACAAATACTTTAGACTCTTCCTTTAGAAGTGCCACTAACGTGGACACTGCATACATAAATTGATCTCATTGACCACCCTCTTATCGTGGGTGTGAATTGGAGTGATATCGCTTAACAACGGAAATTCGATGTTATTTGTTCATGAACAGAGGACAGATTACAGGCGATTATTTTAGGATTTTTAGCTTTTTCTTGTGCGATTATACAGTCTAAATATATTTTTGCCCCGTCAACATCATTCTTTCACATCTCCATGCAGAAATCCTTGTGTCGATGTACGTTGATGAAAATGTTTGAGAATAGGTTTTCCAAAAAAACAACAAAACATCGTAGATACGTGTAAATGAACCTCGTGGAACCATGCCATTTCTTCACGCAAGTCATTCGCACTTGCACACACATTGAGCAATTTGCATGGCCTGCGGTCGCCTCCGTGCGGTTCGTGCGCCTGCGGGGGCATGGCTGCAACGCGCCGTACACCGCCGCGCGGCGGCCGCCTCGCCGCCCCTGCACTTCGCTGTCCGCGAAGCCCCGCGCGGCGCGGCGGGCGACACTTCGCGGTTCGGTCACAGCGTTCCGTTCGCCCCGCTGAGTGCGAGAGAAGAGTTCACGAGGCGGCGCGTCGGCCGTGGTACTTTGTTCAGCGGCGTCTCCGGAGCGCCGTTGGGTGTCACGTGAGCTGTTCTGCATCGCTCCTTCGAAATGGCTTTCCCTCGGCTTTCGCATCCGGTAATTACCGACGCCGATGTAGCGGAGGCCGCCTCGCCCCTCCGCCGGGCCGCCGTTGCCGGCTAGGCCAAGGAAGCCTGGAAAGTGTTCTTGCTTCGTATTCACATGATGTTCCAGGCGTTACCATTAAGCCTCCTTTTGGGGATTCATGTCGATTATTGGAGTTAATAAAAATAATGGAATGAAAGCAGAACAGTATTGTCGAAGGCTTCTACGGTTAGTCTTCGGACGTTCTCAGACGTCTGGGTGATACAGAGTCGAAGACTTTAATGCTGACATGTCCACCATCTCGGCGCGGTCTTTCTCAGAGGACTTCAGACTTCTGCGTAATGTCATTCGGACAGTTGAGAGCATTCGCTGAACAATCTTGTTTTATGGGGTGCTTTTACAGACAGCAAGTATTCGTCATTAACTTTACTGTCTACTTTTCCGCTAAAGATTTCCTTTTCAAAAACAGTTCAACATTTTAATATTTCATCTGAGCAGTATGTGACGTTCGGTCTATGAAAGTGAATCTGTAATCACTAGACTTTCCGAAGACCATTAAAAGAAGAAAGCACGTACATTGCCGTCTTGAAATTTACTGCTCCTCCCTAACAATGCGATCGAAACTTCATGACGGTATTGTTCAGTTTTGTCTTAAATCACTTTCACAATTGAGCCCGTTAAGACCATTATTAAGTTTATGCTTTTAGCTGATCCATATTATATTGATGGGCAAAATGGTGAAGTTGGGAGTTGCACCAGTTTGCCTGTAACTGATTTATTTTCTCGGTTCTCTGTGAATATTTAGTCGGTTCCAGAAGAGTAAACCATTCAAAATTACTTTTAAAGGAAACCTTTCTGAACACATTCCATTTCGAAAGTTGACCTTCATGTGGGGACAAAATAAAAGATGTCCATATTTTCTTGCTACTATACCTCAGAGAAAACCGTATAGAAGACTGGTCCGTAACGAAGGGAAAAAAGATAAGGAAGACTCTTTCCCTTTACGCCACCATTTTTTTAGTGTTGGAAATGACTAGGACGGAATTTTTACGTTTTGGACATGATGAAATGGAAATGACACTATTGATGTTAATGACTGAAAAGTAACACAATTTAAGTAACACAAGATGTAGTACAGTATATTATTTTCAATTTTTTTGAGGTTGGATATGTTCGTATGTTAGTCACAAAACTTATTTTTTAATCATAAATTTAAAAGTTTGACTTCTTGTATTCTCCACGTTCGGCCTTATTGTCCATATAGGGATTTTGTAAAAATTGCCCAATTAATTTAGGGTTATTGAAAAAACTGAATATAAACGCAGCGTTATCAGAATTTCGGATATTATTGTAAATTTATATTACTAACCTTTTCGTAACACACGTTGTGTGATTTAATTTAGGCTCTTCAGCAAAACTAATCTGTATCGTCAATATTAAATGTGAACAAACCTTTTTAAACACGTATGTAAGAAATGTAAAGTAATGTACTTTTATGGGCTCTATTATTTCTAGGTTTCGTACTATTTAACTTGCTGAACAGTAATTAAGGTTGTACATTGGAAATGTAAGAGTTGAAATGACAAATTCGCTGTTGCAATTTCGGGAGTATATAATCTGCAATGTAGTATTTCTCTTAGTTAAATGTGATGTATCAAACGAGAATAAACTTGCTTGATTATTTCACAATAGGAAATGACAAACTTGTTCCATTAAACGTGCGATCTTTTTTTCCGTTATAAAAAATAACTTATTCAAAGATCTTCATTAATGATTAACGAATAATAACACATTTGATCTCTTCTTATTAAGAAACCTTGATAAAGGTATGTAAATTAGATAATGAAAAGTTTCCAATTTTTTCTCTCTCCGCATAAGTGATTTATTTTTAATATTAGCCGTGAGAGAAGCTTTGCATACGTAATGAGGAACATGTAATCTCCTTTGCTTCGGCAGCGACGCGGCCTTTAATTTTTCGCGATTGAACACGCCCCGGACCTTGCTATGCAACACTGGTCACACCGCCTTCTGCCATGCTATTGGTGGTTACTGCCGACCTCGTTGATCCCTCTTCACGGCTCCATTATGGTACAAAACATACTGCGCAACAACTGAGAAATCTGCGCACGTCCCAAACAGTGAAGACATAATCGAGAATGGTGTTCTATATTCTTGACTGATGGCGTTTCCGACTTTTCCTGTGTTCTTCTCGAGGATGGAGATACCAGAAATAGCTGAGATCGAGTTAACCGGGAATAGAAAATTCATTATTCTCGATGGAAGCCACTAATATCATTGATGTATTTTACTACACATTATGACTGAGGCACTCCACATTATGGTTGAACTCTCAATTTAAGTGATTTGATAATTTCCTATGTTCATGAGTGTCTGAAATGAAATGTTCAAAATTACTTGTATGTCATTACTTCATATTATTCCTTCCTCATGTCAGAATATAAAATCGCACTAACTGGGACTTGGGAAGTACTTTTCAGTGTGTAATTTAATTTCGTATGTGTAACTGTTCAAAACGCGTCCCTTTCCTTTTTTGCCAGTTACTTCAATGTCACTGCGTTAATAATTCCAATTATGTACATTTTCGTTTTCTCACGGTCGTCACTTTTAGTAACAGCAATATTTATCATGAGATACCGTACAGAAAACCGTCACCACAACCTTCTAATGCGTTTCGGAGAGAAGTCAGAATGTATACTTGACATCGTGTGTGCTACTCTTGGTGCCTTATCACTGTCAGCGGCAGTAGCGTTCGGCGCCATCAGCGTCGTTTCTTCCGCCACCACAGCCAGCGGAGAAGGCAAACTCTCGGTCGGGACCGGTTCGGAGCGGTAGTAAATTGATTTTGGGCTCCGCGGCGCCGCACGGCACGGCCCTCGTTAGGGACTGGTTCCCGCGCGTAAGACGGCAGCCGTAGCAGCGTCCGCGCGCCCGTAAAGTGCGCTCTTGATTGCCCACGAGGCGCGGCGCGGCGCCAGTCTGTCCGCCGGACTGTCCGTCCCTCCTCGCCCCGCCCCCGCCCCGCCCCGCCCCGCCCCCGCCCCGCTTCACCGCAGCCCCGCTGCCCCGCTCTCACGCTGGCCGCGCCGCCCGAGCTGCGGGCAGGAGGCGCCAGGGCGAACACGTGTCCTCGCCGGCCGACGCCACTCGACGCGACGCTGTTTCGTGGAGTGGTCTTATGGGTAGTGCCGGCGGCTGCCCTCTCCGGGTCCCTGAAATCAGATTTCCGTCCTCACATGTGGAGTTCCTTGCGGCTGCGGTTCGAGAATGTGCATTGTTTTATCGCAGTTTGATATCGTTTTCAAATTACTGTAAATTAACACGTGCATTTACATTGAATAGTAAATAAAAGAACATACTAAAAAATATATGCTTTAGCGATTTCGTTCGCTGTTAGTGCTGTAGCATATGTGCATTTTTAAAATAAGAATCTACATCCATACAATCTTCTACATTTGTGTCACCAACATATATATAGTATGTGTAACTAATTAGTTATTCAATTTATATTAATTTAGCGTTTTTAGTAAACTTAGTTAAAAATATACAGTTATAACATGTTTTACGTAACCAAAAGTTATTCTCCGTTCTGTTGTTTAGTGTTTCACCTCACACAATCCAATAAAAAGTTTTGTTTATAAAGCGATCCAAGAAAGATTTAGAGTTATAATGAAAGCGAGGAAGCATTGGACATAAAAGCGATACGTTTCGGATAGTCTGGATTTTCACGAAAGAAACTTGTCTGACAAGGTTCGCAAATTCTTTAATTGTCTCTGCCCAGCAAACTTCTACTTCCAGCAGTGCAACAGTTCAGTGAAAAACACCCGCGGCGCCACAGACGATCGCTTTCTCCCGAGCTCCCCTCCCCCTCTTATTCTTCTTCTTAGTCGAACGCCTCCCGCCTTCATTACATCGACGCTCATCTTCGATCTGCTCGCGTCAAAGCGCCCTGCACCCCTCAGCCCGCGAGTTACAGCCCCCGCGCACACACCGAGATCGAGGGCGGCGTCTGGACGGTCAAGTTGGAATAAAAGTTTTAATTAAGACAAGTCCTCCGCCCTTGTGCGGCCGCCCGCGGTGCTAATATCGCGCTCCAGCCATCGAGGACCCACATCAAAAGAAAAGTGATGAGGTCGAGGAACAACCCGCCCGCGGCCCGCGCGCCGTCGACGCGGGCGGGCAATCCTAGAACTAATTAAATCCGAAGCAAGGGCCGCCGCGCCGCCGCCGCCGCCGCCGCCGCCGCCGCCGCCGCCGGCGCCGCCGCCGCCCCGCCGCCGCCGAGAAGCCCCGAGCGAACGCATGCGACGGCCGCCGCCGCCGTCTCCGTTTAAGGCTGTTTGCTGAGGGCTCGTCGCGCTGCCGCCGCCACCGCCGCAGACGCGGTCTCCGCGGCGCGGCTGTTAATTTGCCCTCCAGCCCCGGGCGCTGGCGGTGGCGGTGACTGACTGGCGGGGGCTGGTGGGTGCTGGAACGAAGGCGATGGAGGAGACTTGGCGAACGTTGAGATACGGGCGATGTCGTTGTCGAAGGCAGTACCGGACGCTGTAAGGAAGATTTTGGAGGAGCTCCTTATGGAGGTTTTGAGCATTACATTGCCTAATTTAGTCGTATTACAGTAGGAACGTGTGCTGAAGACGTTAAAGAATATGGAGCATATATTGGCGAAGGGTAAAATGAATGGATTGGTGGAAGCATGGGCGGTCATGTTGATTGCGGAAAGCGAAGCTACAGAAAAGCGCGTAAACTAAGGAGGTGGTACTTGTGCTAGCTACGATTTCGGACTGACGCTAGCTACGATTTCGACGAAGACCTGACGGAGATTGGCGAAGACGATCAGGCGGCGTCAGCAGTGACGCTGGATATCGACAGAGGCAGAAGCGGGGTTGTCCGTGGAGATGTTGGCTGTGCGAGGGAGGCGAGAGCTTTGTCGGGGCGCGGGGCGGCGTGGGCGGGGTGCAAGCGTGGCGACGGCGGCTGCCGCCCTTAATTACAGTATTAAGATGCGACAATGGCGGGGCTTCCGGCGCGGGGGCGGGGCGGGGGGGGCGAGCGCCGTTTATTAGGCGCCGGTCAAGGGGCGCGCGCCGCCTGGGGCTCCGCCGCGCCGATTGCGCCCTGCGTTGCAGGAGCCCCTCCCCCTCTCCCACTGCCATCGGGCGGACTCGGAATAAGCTCATAAAGTGTCGGCATTCAACCAAAAAATGTCATAATACATTCTTGTACACGAAATCACTCCACAGAAAAAAGTCTCCAATACTTTTTTTTTAATTCAGCAACTCGGTAAACAGTTGTAAATCTGTACAAGTTGTTTCCATTAGGTATACACAGACTTTTTTGTGTTACAATATTTTATATTATTTGCGAAGCTTTTAAGTAATTGAAAATAAATATTCACGAATCATCGAGCATAATTGCAACCAAATTGTGTAAAAACAGATAATTTAGATGGTCATACTTCGTAGCAAAAAAATAAACAACATATACCACATCACATAGATGAAATATTTTTGATACAGTTGATGACACTCATATTTTCTGTTTATTGATATCCCAGTTTTCCCAAGAATTAGTCATTTTCGTTTCATTCCTTCCAGTATTCTTGACAATTTATCTTGTTCGTAAATGTATTTTAGTGCTAAGCTTCCCATGTACACTGTATATGGCGATCGCAGCGTTCAGAGAAATGTGTTAAATTTCGTAATCCTATTATTTTCTGAGACGAATTCACTGTTGTTCTAAGAAAAAGCATGAATGTTTTTCTCTTAATATTTTTCTCTGAATATTATATAAGTACGTGTGGAACATTGGAAACAGGTGGAGAATTCGAATGACTGTACTTGATAGAAAATAATCATAGGCGAACGCACAGTGTGATCTCTTCAAATATTTGAAACAGGCCATTAGTCTTACGTAATAAAACGTTTTATTTCCGTAAATATGTTAAATATTTGATAAAAATGGCGTAACATCTATAGACACATTTTAAAATGTACAGTAATAAGGACAGACGGACACAGAAGTCTGTTCATATATTGTTACCTTATGTGCCCTGTTGAGTATTATTGCAATGCTGCTTTAGAGGTGTTTTTTTAAACTTTTTAATTTTTTGATGATATATAAAATGTATTAAAGAAAAAATTGGAATTAAATAAGTAAAAGAACTTAAATTTTAATGAAACTGCAAAAATGGGAAATTGTACATTGGCGAGCGCACCGTGGTCGTAGTAATTAAAAGAAGTTTAATGAATAAAGAGGCACAGCAGTATTTCGCTCGCTCCTCTAGTTTTCGTCCGCGCAAGCCCATGATGATGCTTCCTGATCCTCGGGCTCGGCCGCGTCGCGTGATGTCCTGCGCGAGCGTCGGAGGAGGCCGCGCTGCGCCGTGGCTGGCGAGCGGCCAGCGCGCGGGGCCCGGCGTCGCCAACGGCCCCGCTGACAGGCGGCCACCAGGCCCCACCCGAAGGCCCCGGCCCAGGCGCGGCGCGCTAACGGCGCTTCCACGAACCCAAACCCTGCGGCCCGCGCCGCGCCGCGCTCAAGAAAGCGACGCATGCGACACTTTTTGCTTGAGCTGTACCAGGGTGGCCGCTTCTTGGAATTCATGGAAAACTGGGAAATAGCAGGGAATTTCAGTGCTCTGGAAAAGCCAGGAAAGAAATGAGGGAATTTGTAGAAGAATGGTTATATAGAAGTCAGGGATAAGTATTGAGAGGGTATAAATAGGTAACGGATTTGAATGCCCTACAAAACCTTGAAATATGTTCTTAAAAATATGCATTTCTGACCTAACAATTATAAAATATGCACTTAAAATTAACAATATTTCATTTCTTCTGCAAACCTGTCTTGATAAAGTTCTTGGAATGAAATGAAAATTTGCTAGGAATGAAAAGATATATATTTTTTGTGCAAACGTAATATAATCTGTCCTACTGCGAGAGAGAAATAATCGAAGTAAATATTAACCTTAGTGAAGTACATTGTATGTCTTGTTGAATGTCTTCTGCCTGATTTAAAAAGTATGTTCTCAAGAAATGTCCCACATTTACACAAGTATTTTATTATCTACAGAAAAAAACGCAAACTGTGACTGGCTATTTGGAATCAATGAACACTCACAAATACATAAGTTTCTTTGAAAAGATTAAACGTTTTATAGATTAGTCTCTTTTTAACGAAATATGCAAAATATGCGCTTATAATTACACGAATATATACCAACACGAAAAATCAGCCAAGATGCACAAATATGCACCAACATATTAATCTATATAGCATCATATTCTAACCAAACGTCGAGAATATTTCACTTTGCTATATCCTAAACCAACGGACAAAAATATGCAAAATCATAAAAATCCTGCTCCGTAGTTATAAAACTAGATATTATTCATTAAACATTTAGAAACAGCTAGTTTTTGCTCAATATTTATTTGGTGAGAAACTATTTTCAAACTTTTACTTCGTCACGGTGAAGCTGATCATTTACCGTCCGTATAGCTTTAATACTTTCTTTAAGCTGTGTGAAATTACAAATCTTTTCAGGAAAAATGGAGCAAAAACCGGGAAAAGTAAGGAAAAATTGTTTTTAGAAATTGAGTGGCCGCTCTGTGCACGCTGCGGCATAGAGGGAGCTTGTGTCGTTCAGGTTTAATGTTTGGAATAGGTACACAGTTCTTTTTGTAAATCACGTAGGTAATGCAAGCCAACCAAAATGTTAAGTTTCTTTATAGTACGTGTTGTACGTAAAAGTAAGAAGATAAATTAAGTCCTTTCGGATTGAAAAATTCAATTCTTATATTTTCAAATCTGTGAAGAAAAGTAATGAACCTTCAAGACGGAAACAAGCTGATTTAATGAGGTAGCTTTTTTAAATTTTCTTTCGAAGATATCATTATTTCAAAAATAAACGATTCAGGTTCAGTTGGAATTTTGATCGACTTTGGTTCATGACAATCACGATTACCCGTTTCATGCGCAATGATAAGGGTGATTTCCGTAGATAGATTTCGACGTTTTCCACGAGTCATTAGTTATTCTTCCAATGAACAAAATTTCTTTAGGGTTTTCGAGTCGATCCATTGAATTCTAGCAGTTGATGGCATCAATTATTAAGTCATCTTCATTTTTTCACCAACTCATCTCTTTACTTCAGCTGTTTCCCGTTGCCATTGGCGACAGTTCCTTCCTTTCCCCGGGAGTGACCAATCGCGTGATGTGCTTTGTTCTTGAAGAGGCTGCGGCCGTGACTCACCTGTCAGAGCGCTACTCCTGGCTCGCTGCGTTGATACCTTCGCGCTGCTAGTCGCACTCCGCCTCTATCGGGAACCGTTGGTTGTTATCGCGAAAACTACCGTTCTCTCTATCGCGGAAGTGCGAATGCTTGTATAATGGTTCAATATTCGCGCTGACGCAAGAAAATCAGAGAAAACAGTTTCGATCACCTGTTATGGAAAATATATTTAATATTGTTCTGTGTTGCTTTTTAAATTCCGTAAAATCTTTCCTTGTGTAAAATAGTTTCTGAAACGTTTTCGAAGAACAGAAATGGTAATATATTATTGCATGTCTGTGTTCAGTTATGTATTTAATAATCCTTTGAAAATAATTGATTAGGAATAACAGTTTAATTTATTGTTCTGTAACTTGCACAAGGGCTTTATCAGCTGTATGGTTTGTGAACGTAGTTCTGAATATTTGTTAGTGATTATTCGTTGAACATATTGTAGTTGAAATACATTTCTTATATCCAGAGGAAGTTCGTATCTTGTGAAGGCCTCCGTATCCGTTGTGCGAAATATTCCTAATCACTTGAGCCGAACTCTAGCCACTCATGCGTCGAGTCGCCGACATCAGGATGCTGCTATCACAGCGGGGCATCCCACGCTTTTCCGATGGGGCGCCTGAACTTTAGAGATACGCTACAGGGCGAATTCCTTATAGAATTCTTGTTATTCTTCATTGTGTAAATCGCTTTTTATTTATACATATCCTATAACTTGGAAATACATTTCTACTAACTACTATGGAACAATTATTGGACACATTTATCGTTTTCTATTTTATACTTACACATTTTTTTCCATCAAGCTAAATTTGTGAGGGGACCGTACCAACAACAACTTAAGCAAGGGATGGCACAACCGATCAGAGATTATATTTAAGGTTCTTGCTGTAATTTTGGGAAACAAAGTCGGTCATAGGAAAACGTAGGTTGATAAAAAACGCGATTGGAAACCAACATGTTAGAAACAATGGCACTGGGAATGAATGATTTGGAATGCATTTCCTTGAGCAGCATCGTGAGCTGGAGAGAGCGGCTTGGCGCGGCGCGAGCAGGGCTGAATGAGTGGGCTAGGGCTCGCTCTGTGAATGGCGCCGCCGCCGCCGCCGCCGCCACCGGCAGGAAGCGTGTGTTGTTCTTGGCAGCTGAGCGGCCGCCGCCCCTGGCGACGTCGCCAACCTCCACCTCGCCGCCGCCGCCGCTGCCTCTGCCTCCGCCCCACGATGGGTTCGCCCGGCGGAACCTCTCGGCCAAAACGAACATCCCGTGCATTTCGTGCTGCTGGTTTAACCTACGGACTTGGCTCCTTGCTTACTGATCTGCATTTTTGATTGTTATCGCTTGGTCGACTGAACTTCAGTGCATATTTGTGATCTCTGTTTCGCACACGCTGTCTCGAGAATTTATTTGAATGTGCACATCATAAACTTTCAACGACCTATCTTAGACATTCGGTGTTAAGGGAAATTTCAATGAAAGAAAAAAGATCGAAATTCTGTTTTCTGATGCCTAAGACAATGTAAGTTCTGCTACATCCAAATAATGTTGGCGGTTGGGGATTTAAAGCTTGTTGAATTATGAAGGCGAATGTACAATTGTAATATTTGTGTTCGTCATTCAATAAATCATACAACAGTTGAAATTGTGTCTAATTATTTCCTTAAAATTTTTGAAAACAGTTCTGAAAAAAATCTTTTCCAATAATTCGTTCTCCTCGATCGCTAATATGGGTTTTTCTGCAAAACCCATTGTACGTATCTTTTAATGACAGACTGAAAATAAACGTTTGCGATTCCCCATTTAGAAAACGTCTGCAACATACTGGAATTTCAGCAGCAATGTCATTTACAGGAAACATGAAGTGATGGAAAGGCAAATATATTATTTTCTTACTTTACCAATTACGATATTTTTATTATGTTCTTGCGGAATAAACAATATTTTGATGTGCATCACACATTGCATTATTTTTATTTTGATGTTTCTCTTGTTTCAGGTGAGTCCCAATCATTTTTTGACTTCATTCATTGCGTGTGGCACTGCAGGTAGGATGAAATCTTTTCTACACATTCTCGTTTGTTTTATTAAGGGCGCATTTATTTGTAATCAGTGAAAAAGATGGAAACATCACAGCTTATATGCTACTAAGGTTTTATGTTCAAGAGGATCGCGGATAGTGTAACTAGTATACATTTTCAGAATAAATTGTATATTTTAATGTGCATGACTGTAAATGAAATGAAAAATATATGTGCACGTGAATAGTTAACATTTTTCTGTTGAATTTTCTTTATAATCGAATATTACTATATTTCTGTCAAATTTCTTTGCTAGATCTCAACGGTTCAGCGACATTATCAGATTAGGCATAGTTGAAAGCAGCCTGTTTAAGTTTCATATTAGGCATGGCAGTTCGCACTTTGTACGGATTCTTGTAATATTGTATTATTTGTGTATCGCATCTGTTCATTACGGAACATCAGCCTGCTCACAATCTTTCTTCTGCCACGAGTCACACATCATAACCCTAACATTGTTTACACAGTGGAAAGCGAAAGAGAACAGCCACTATAATCGAGATCACTTAGCCACTGTAATCAACTTCTCAGAACTGGGAAGGTCGTACTAGTTTAAGCGTTCTCCGCCCCCTTCGCTCTAAGATCAATAAATATGGCTCACTATCAATCAGCAATGGCTGATCACTGATGACTCAATATTAATCAGCAATGGCCCTCCACGTCTCCTCTCGTCGGCCGTGGCCGGGGCCGTGCGTGCTTTTGGCCGGGCGCCGCGGCGCGCGCCCACTGCGCGCCGGGCTGCGCTCTGCGCGCTCTGCGGCGAGGAGGCGCGCGGCTATCTATAGGCGGCTCATTAAGGGGTAATTATACCGCACTTAGGGCGCGCACCGCTCCCGCTCCGCTCGGCCGGCGCAGCCCAGGCGACGAGGCGCCACCGCCGGCAGCGCTGACACCGCGCGTCAGCGGACGCTTTGTCCCGTCTCTCTTGCTCCTCTTCTTTTTTGAATTTTTCATTTGACTTTTGTCACCTAATGGTCACGAATCTTTAAATAAGAACACAAATTTCCATGATATCTATATTGGTGTTTTGGTTCAGTGGTATCGCGTTTGACAGTTCGAAATTCAGTCGACGCTTATCCAGCTTTTTGATGTTCTCGTGCTTTGACTTGTTTTTCTCTTCTTTTTTTAGTGCCCTTTTCCTGTTTTTTTTTTACTAACCTTAAGTTTTAAATCTTGTAATAAGTAAACACATTTTGATATTATAAGAATTCAATAAAATTAAAACGTATGTAACGTGCGATCTTATAAAATAGAGTTATCCGAAAAGATATGTAGATGAAAACAATTAAGAGGATTTTATACTTGCCATATTTAAATGTAGTGTGTAATTTGTTGTAGTTAATGCGTTCTTCAATATCTCTTCGTTCATCAAATCCTCTCTTGATGAACTGGAAGTAAAAAAAAATGCTTGCTCTAACATGATTAAGGAAAGCTTGTCAGTTAAATTATGTTTCCTCATCTCGATTTTGTTTATTTTTTTTGAACTGACCCTTCAAGAATAGTCTGTATCTTAAACACCTATAAAATAAAAGTATTTAATTTTTTTAGCTGGATATATTTCAGCCATCTTAGTGGACTGATCCATCTCGGGTCGGGAGCAAATGTTTCTCAAATAAATCCTCGAAATCACCTGGCTGTTTCAGGAATGATGAATGAAACTTACCTGTTGCCATGATCTGGGATGCCCAGATGATGCTGCGTCGAAGGCTCGTGTGCCGACGTTTCGACCATCACATCGTGGTCTTCATCAGGGCTGTAGTTCCTGAAGAAGACCACCGATATGTTGATCGAAATGTCGGCACCGCGGAAGTGCAATATTTGCGTCAAATTACACGAAAAAATCTACAAGTCCAATTTGTACAAATTATTATGAAAATAAGGAAAATAATGGAGCTAGAAAAAAAAGAAAGAAGGTTGAATTCAACCGAAAAGGAACTCCAGGAGGAGAGATGTTTCGCAAGTTGGATGTATTCAAGGGATTTCAAAATAAAAATCACGGGCACATGGTCTAAATTATCATTATAATATAATAATAATAGTATAATATATATATATTATTATTATTATATTATATTATCTGGGAACACGTCTATCGAAGTGACCAATTGTTCCCCGCGGTCAACTGTAGGCCTTGTTGAAAGTGAGGAAGAAAATACAGTTGAATCCGGTTACAGTTAGCTTCTGGGGACTAACATGTTTGGTTCATTATATCAGAGGTTCACTACATCCGATGTCAAAATTAAATGGAATTTCTCCACAATGATATTTTATACCGCAAAATTCACTAACAGCACAAAATGAAAATTTCAAAATCTTTTATTTGTACGTAAAAAAATAAATTACTTTGAATTGTTTGCTTGGTACATTTTTCATTAGGGATCATCCATAAATTGATTCACGCTAAACGGGGAGGGAGGGGGTCTGAGGAAGCGTTACGCTGCGTTACGTAGAGACAGGGAAGTGCGTTACAAGAGGGAGGGAGGTATTGAAAATATTCGAAATTTGGGTTACGTAATTATGGATGGCGTAATTTAGATTCTTCTCTAGAGTTCGTGCTCTCTCCATACTCGATTCTGCATTGTCCTTTGCCTCTAAGTGTCGCAATATAGTCATGACACCTTTCAATGCCTCTTGAACTGTTGGAAAACCATCCCACCCTTCGAAGGCCCTTTTTATAGCCCAATGACCTAAGAGATCCAATTAATTTCCAGGACTTGTTTCCTACGTTCACTATAGTCAAGGTTCAGGTTCACTATAACAGATTTTTCTTAAGCTTATTTGTAATGTAATTGGAACGGGACCACTTCGGTTAAGTTCACTATAACCGAGGGTTCACAATGTCCGAGTTCACTATAACCAGAGTCGACTGTACATCCAAATGTTCCAAAACCGGCCCTCGTGATTGCAATTGGAGGGATGGCCAGGACGGAGCGGAGGGTTCTACCTGAAGGGGGGGGGCTGAAGGCGCCGCTGCGTGCGGCCGCGTCTTGAAAGAGGCCGCCATCAGCGCCGCTGCCAGCGCGCCGTCGCTCCGGAGACAAAGTGCGCCGCCGTCACTAGTCCCACATTCTGCCGCCTTTGTAACTCGAGTCACTGTGTGCAGGGAAACGCTGCAGCGGGGGCTCGCGGTATTTAGCTGCGATGGCCCGCCTTTGTTCTGGTTTTCTTTCCTCCGAGGCAGACTTGTGAATGATTTTTGATGTTCCGCTCCGAAAGAAACGTGTGGGACGTGGATGCCGAGATTCATTCGTACGTCGTACAATTCAGAGCGCTTGGTGCATGTTGCATGCGTTTGAAAATGACATTAACGCGCGTGAAGAAACGTTTGTCTGTCTTACTTTTTTTCGAGGTTTTGTTTAATGATGTGTTATTTTTATTATTCTGGGACAGTCATGGACTTAATAAATGCTGGTGCTCTCGGGAGTTCGCTTTGTTTCGAGAAAAGAACGAGCATTACAGTTTTGTTCTGTAGAAATTACTCGTTTGAAAGTCGAATATGTATGCGCATGAAAAAATAATAAACATTATTGCTCTTGGTTTTTGTTGAAAACCCTTGAAGTAACAACTATTTTAATTTGAGGTTCTGATACAAAAAATTGTTGCTTTAAATGCGTACTGATTAATGTTTTCGTATAGATTGTTAAAAACAGGTATAGTTGCTGTTTGTTGCTGATTGTTAAAAACAGGCTGTTATGTAATACAATTTTCTTTTTCTTAGGAATGAATAAAATGTTCCGTAATTAGTATTGACAAAGTTAAAATGACGAATATATCAATGTCTTTTTAATATTAAATACATTTCAATAAGCATGGTAAATTGCTGAAATATTTTGTCATACATTTGGGGAAATAATAATAAACATATAATTTCCATAGTTTAATTTTTTAAATAAACACGGAAAACATATGCCCCCCCCAGTGAACAAGTTCCATATTTGAAGCAATATTTGCGCTCTGGAGGGCTGTGCACTTGCATCCTGTTGAAATTGCTGGCTGCAGCCGCCCGATGCCGAGCGCGCTGTTGCGTAGCGTGGCGGGCGGGCGGGCGTCGCAAACAGCCGGCGCGTTTGCTCGCCCGCGGCGCAGCGCGCCAGGCCCTCCCCGGTGGAGGAGCAGCGGGGCCCCGTCGACTCCCCCCGAGCTGTTTGCCCTCGACGAGCCCCGCCCCTCTTCGCGACGGGGCCATTTGGTTTTATTGAACGCTTTATAGGAGGTTCGCACCCCTTTTGTGAGGGCTGATCGCGTGTACAGATTTACTCAGGCGAGTGTCGGGGCAAATTACTACGCACCATCACTGATTGCAGTTGATTTAGAAGTAATCCTTCAGCGTAATACCGGCGAGTGGCGGGTAGCTAAAAAATGAATTAACAGAGTTTGAGAAATTTGTAGAAATAACTTCATCTTTATGACGTTTCATAGGGAAGGTGATTTAGAGAGCAGACTACTTCTATTTACTATTAGAGATTGTCATTTGAGTGGTAGAATTTCACTGACATTTCGCCGATTTATCGCTGTGAATCCCGCTGTGTATGTACAAACTCTATCAGTGTTGACAGACGACGTCATTGACGAGGCACAGAGTTGCTCGACCTCCTTTCGATATTTGCCACTTTTTTTTATTAAAATTTTTCTTTAAACAAACGTATCTGTACTTCGTTTTAAAAATAATATGTTCGAAGTCAGAGTGAGGACAAATTCTAGTGGAATTTTAAGGTGGCGACACATTATAAAAACCTTTTCATTGGCGTACCTAGTGGTCGTCATGGCTGTTTTTCTTTGATTCGTGAATGTCATGAAAGCAACACCTTCATTTCTTGTGTAATACAATGCAATGAGCGCCGTTCTATTACTAAACATGTGTGGTTGCGTCGTGCAATCCCGTCACAACGGCTGGCAAAAACTTCTCTGCTTAGTCCGTAACTCGAACCCGCAGCCTTCGGTCCCTCGTGCTTGGAGCAGCCCCACGCCACCGAGCCCTACGCTTGTGCAGAACAAGTGCGATGTTGACTTGAAAGTGATGCAGTGGTAGCTGGTAGATAAAACATGGCACCGGGGAAGGCGGCCTTTGTTGTTCGCTGAGCGTTCGCCACGCGCAGTTTGCGTGAGGCGGGGCGAGGGGCATGTCATGGCGAGGCGCGTGGAGAGGAGAGTTGTGAGACAAGGGGGCAAGCCGAGGTGGGGCGAAGGTGTGTGGTGTCGAGGGCTTGCCACCGGCGGGTGGTGTCAGGGGTTACCCGTAATGCACTTCTCAGAACGCAAATCAATGTCGACGACGCGTGCCGGGGCTCTTCTCGGAAGTACGGGGCGCGCTGATGCGGATTCACTAGATTCACTAGCAGTGCGAGTGCGAGGCGCGAGTGACACCGTGGGCCATGTCGTGGATATTTGAAATGAGCGGTGCCCATCGGACGTTGCGTGCTATGTTGTAACTTTTTTTAAAATTTATTTCCAATAAGATCAGCAGCTGGTTGCTGCTTTACATTATTTAGTTGATATGTTTACATATTACACACTCTTTTACAAAGAACCTAACTAATTACATAACAAGGGATACAACATAGATTACAATTTAATACACTTTAATACATTACAATTAATTTACAATACTGAAGAGATATCGTAACTGACAAGTTCATGAAAATTCTTGTGTACATTTTTTTTTAGATTTTTTAAAATATAGTTTTGCTATAATTTGTTTCGTAATTTTCCCAGACCTTCCTATAATGGAATAAATCACGCCCTACAACTCTTTTCAGCGTGATATGGTAACTTTGTGAAGTGCGAAAATAAATCTGAGGAGCTTTAAGAGCTCTCTTTCCCCACAGATTCACTACAGTAACACCTTTTTGTTAAGCTAAAGGGTGGCTAAAAAGAGAAAGTCGGAAGAAGAAAGCAAATTGGAAAAAAAATACGGAAAATAGGAAAAGAAGGGAGTACAAAGTATCAGAAATCTAAAAGCCATAAAAGAAAAACAAGATCAGTTAACTGAATGGTTATCGAAATCCATGAAAATAATTTCGTACACATTTGTATCTGAAAATAGAAAAGAAAGAAAGAACCTAGCAAAAAGTATATTTTTGTGATGAGAAAGTAGTAGTGATGGAATATAATTATTGAAGTGCGAAAATGTTAGCCGAGTAGGTGTGAAATGAAAACAGAAAAATTATATATCTGAGTGTCGAAGTGAAAAAACTTCTGAGTAAGCAAGAACGTTTGTATCGCCATTCATGTACGCAACCGGGAAATACGCCTCGACATTCTATGATCCAATTCATTCCTTTTTCTCCAAGAACGGAGAAAGTACAAAAACTTGCCACAACCACAAGCCGCGAGCCTTCCACGACTGGCGTGGTCACGATACTCTTGCGGACTCTCCCCTCCCGGCCAGAGATCGCACGCAGCAGCGGCCGTTGGGCACTTGCGGGAGCGCCGCGGAGGATTTTGTGCGGGCAGGGTGGCGTGCGCGAGGGCGGGACGCCCAGCGATAGTCGGTTGTCCGTTGACCTAATTGCAGAGCGCCGGCGACGCGTCGAGAGGCACGCGATGCGCTTTTTGCGGGCGCGCGCGCGCTCGCTCGCGGTCACGCACACGGCCGCACGCCCGTGACAGACGCGGCCGCACTTGCACGGGGGCCGTCTCGGGCCGAGGCGGCGGCGCTTGCGAAGTTGCGGGGTGAAAGTCATACGCGCAAGCGTGGACCAGTGACGGATGAGTCTTCGTATGTTAAGAGGCAGGGCGGCTCCACGGAATATTTATGATAGGTTTTCAAATTTATTATAATCAATTTCATGGACATTTTTAAAAAAAATCACATTTTTCATTATTTATGGTCGCGACATCTGAGGTCATTAGCGACTCAATTCTCAGTACATTGTTAACAATAGTTAATACCTTTTTAACGCAATTTTTATTTACTGAAATTTTATTACATCAGTTGGATAGTTATATACTTTACACGAGATTAGCATGGCACCACCGGAGTGTGTTTTCAACAAAAAAAAAAAGAGTTTATGAATGCTTTCCAAGTTTAAAATAATACATTTGAAACGTATTACGTGAATCATATTACAGAGAGAGGCTAGTCAATTTTCGGTCGTACCAAGTTACGTGAAAAATTGATTAAAATTCTTATTTTTCTTTGTTTCATTACAAAATCAGGTTTAATTATCGTCAATCTGATTAATCTAGTGCAACTATTCATGTAAATGTAGGAAAGATAGCATAGTAATTAACTGCGTTACACCTGTCGTAGGTGCATTGTGACCCTCAAAACCACGTGTTGTTTCTTGAATGCTTTCAGATTGGCCTAGAAGTGGCTACAGGTGGCGGGTTGTATTTGTCTTGTGGCTAGGAATCGAATGAACTGTAGGTGCCGCAATTCACCCAAAACGCATTTTAGCTACTTTAAAGGAAAACAGATATCTTTTTCAGAGCAATTATTTAAAATCTTGCGAATGAATCTGAAAAATGTCAGTTCTCCAACATGAGACGGAGTCTTGTTGAATAACAGCGTAATTATCTCTCCAGGTGGATCAGAAAGGGTCTAACCGTCCGCGGTGGATGGACAGGCTCAGGTTATTCGATTACCATAAATAAGGATTATCGGTATTCATAAAAATTATTAAGTAGTGAATGTGAAGAAACAGTCAATGAAAATCAGTATGTTGCGAAACGTACATGTTCCATGATGCTCAGACTGTACTTTTAAATAAAATATTCAATTTATATAGCGAAGTAGTTTGAATTTTAACTCGGCGTCAACGTTGCAAATGTTACAATAGCATGTTTCGGTTAATCTGTATGCAGAATTCTCTTCACGACTATACAGCACCTTCTTGTCGAACACCAATCACCCTATTTTATGTTTTCTTCCTTCCCTTCTAATTTGCTTTATTTGCAGATATAAAGACGTATTGACGTTTCTGCTAAAACTTCGTTGCCTCGTTATCTCAAGTTTTGAAGCGAGCCTTAGGTGTTCTTTTAACAGGAAATGTTTTAAAATTCGATTTTTTTCAGTAAGTGTAAATCGATGTTTTCATAACATACTCAAGAAGAAAGAAATAAAGAAGAAAAGAATATAAACTGACGTGAAGAGTAATCCGTAATTGATGTAGGTTCATAAGCCAAAGCAAGTGGGCAATTCTCGAGCGTAGGACGAGCGCTCTAAAAGTACATCCCTGCCCCTGGCTAGACGTTGCTCCAGGTGAGCCCCGCCCCTGCCGTCTCGCCCCCGCCCCGACCCCTCCCTGGCCCTCAGGCGGAGACGCGTGTTGACTCTGTCCGGCGCCGCCCCGCCCCGCCCCGCCCCGCGCCCCCTCACCCTAAGGGCAAACATTCGCCAGCGCCGCCTCGCCCTCTGCCCTTCGTCCACCGCCCTTCGCGATTAGGTTTCGCCCTCGCCAAGGGGCGGCGCCGCCAAACCTAGGCTTGACGGAGTTCTCGACTTGAGATTGGATTTGGATTCGAGAACGTTCTTCCTTCGATCTTATTTTCGCTGACACAAATTTTGAATTATTTTTATTTCTCTATTCTGTGCGAATTTAATACAAACGTGTGTGAGGATTCTACGATAACTTGCTCTTCTAAATGTAGCACATATTCAATTGCTGAATTTTGGAAATCCTGCCACGAATGTTCCACTGCACTGCCACCCCACTATTTTCACAATTATAGCTAACGTTGCACATGTTTTGCGTAGGATCTCTGGTTTCCCCTTCCCCTCTCAGTAAAAATTTTTGTCACTCTCGAAAAAAGAAAAAAGAACCTTTCTCTTTTGCAATCTTACATATAAAATACAAAAATAGTCGCCGTAAATAGTCCTAGTCAAAAGACACCATCACTTATTGTTGGAAGTGTCCGTCGGAAGACAGCCATATTATCAAGTTATGGTAATTATTTGTTTTTGTCGGGAAGCTTACATTATGGAACAGGTTAAATGAACGTATCTCATTATAAATTTTTGTTCCTTGCCTGAAGACTCATTAATTTTCTTCTTTTTTTGCGTCATATTTTGGTACATAGTGAAAAAAGCATTGTTGGAACAAGTGTCAGATGAACGTATTGTATAATACAAAATGTCGGTTTGTAACGAATTATTTCCGCCAAATTTTGGGTTCTGAGACCGGAATATTTGTGTTCCCCGCGCGAAGTTAACTTGTCCGTACTGGTTACGTGAGAAGCGGAGTTAATTAATTACTCTTTTTCGTGGAACTTTAAGGTCTCCTACCCCATATTGCCAGTTTTCGGAGAAACATTTTCTTGCAATAACCCAATATCTTATCTGGAATCTTCCAAAAACACGATACTCGTATAATAATACAAGTTCTTCTTAGCTAATTATTCTTATTTTGTACTAATAAGTACAAAATTCTAGTTCGCAAAATAATACTTTTATCTTTAGGTAGGTCCTGTGATAAAAGTAACGAAAAATGAAGTGTTGCATATCTCCTTTGCTCAGTACATCCTTAAAACGTGTATCTCCACTTGTTCAGTTGCAACCGGAAGCACTATCAGGCATCTTGTATTATCTTGCTCATGTACCGAAGAAAATTAATCATTTTCGGGGGCTGTCACCCCGTCGTTTATCTGCGCACCCCGTGCTGACGGTCGGGAGGAGCGGTTATCGGGGCGGCGCATCCGCTCGTCCGCGCGTTATCACGCGCTGCCCGACCGCCCTCCGCGGCTTCCTGTTATGATTTAATCGGTCCTAATGCGGTCGTGTTTGCCCGCCGCGCTTCCGGAACCCTCGGACGACAGCGCGGGCGGCGGCGGCGGCGGCGGGGGTGGGCGTGGTTCAAGGCGCCGTTCCGCTCAATAGATACTGCGAGTCGCTGGGAAGGGGAGGATGTCGTGAAGTCAGTCCGGTGCAGATGTCGAACGTGCCGGGGCGGGGGTCATCCAATAGAGGATTTTTGCCTAGCGTGGAGCATCTCAGCGTGCACCGCTTTTGAGCCTCTGGGCATGGGTTGATAGAGTTTTTGCAAGGCGAAGCAAGCAATAGTCGACTGCTATCTCAATGTTCCGTGCTTGCGTAGATGTGCAAAACTCGAACTGCGCATGCGCAGAGGATCTAGATGGTGATGGGCATTAATGTAACCGCCGTGCAACAATTCCCTGATAGCTATTCCGACCGATTCATGTAGTTCACTCAATCACACAGTATGGAATTTGTTCCTGTGACGACTGTGTATTGCTAACTCTTTATTCCCGCTATGAAACATCGTGCTTGTGACATTCATATCTATTTGAATTGGTGTTGATTTAATATCTATCTGTATTTAATATTAGTTATACTTATTTATCAAAATAAATGTATATAATTATACAGACTCGGCTCAAGTCGAAAAACAAAACGGATCCAGAGGGTGTGGCATTAAAGGAATTGAGGTTACTGCCTGCCCCCAGATTTCAGAACTCCTTCCATTTAGAACAAAACGCACCAAAACCTCTTTTGGCTTAACACGCTATTGTGTACGTGGTTGTTTTACGCTGTGCTGAGCACAAACCAATGTCTAATGTGCCCGCTGGTAGCGTTGGATATGTTACTGAGTCTAAGCAGAAGCTTGAGTAACCGGTCCGCAAGGAGACCACAATCCAGAAATCGATATGTTCGTTTATTGTTGGCACTGTAGAAAGGATGTATTTCATAACATAAATTAGTGTTGCATTATTTCGTTTAAGCACTTTGATATCCTTTCAGATAATTTTATTTCTAATTTTGTAGGATAGTGTTCAAGTACCAACATTTCATCGAACCTTCCAAATCTTCTTGTTAATAATATAGTGCCAAAGTTCCCTTTCCCTTTTATATATGAGCTAAGAACCTGAGAACTACCGAGTAGATTTGAATGCAATTGTAATCATTATTTAGAACGTTTATCTCAAGTTGCTATATGTAAAACACCTCGCTATATCATTGGCAATTAAATGAGTAATCACAACATTTTCCAAAATGTCACGAACCAAAGAGCCAGCACGTCTGAATCATTGTCTCAATTCCTTAAAGTATTTTTATCTTACGCCATTGTCATAACACTTCGTCTTTTGTGAGCGCGAATTAACAGTTGAAATATTTAGTTTTTTCTTTCTATCATTTATATGTTTTTAAGTTTCAATAGAATGTCAGTTGCTTAATAAGTGTGTACAAACGTCAATACAGTGAGAGGATTGGGCAAGCGGAGGCACGACAGGTGTCAGGTATGGCGAGACGGGGAAGCGCTGAGTGGGGAGGAACGTAGCATTGCGTTTTTATTGATTGTCTATTCTTCATTATATTATATCAAGTTCCATTAATTAAAGATAATCATATAATTAAATATATTTAATACAATATTGAAGAGTTGGAGTTTCATATATCTCCGAAACGTTGTGAAACTCCAACTCTTCAATATTGTATTAAATATATTTAATTATATGATTGTCTTTAATTAATGGAACTTGATATAATATGAGGAACGTAGCAGTTCGCGACTAAGCGTGGCGTGACGGGTTGAAACGATGGGGTTGCAACTAGCAGCAGGGTTGGGTTGTAAATATTATTACTTCTGTTTTCATTTATTCAGCTAGTGGCTGTAAAAATAATTTAGAATAAAGTCCGCACGTTTGTATATACGGTGCGTAACAGATTACTTACAGTTCATCACATATGGAATGTTAATTTCTAAATTTTCGATTTTAGACTTAAAAATATATCAATAGTGGGTGAAGCCGTATACTGTTTATACAGATTTTATATTATATTAATTTGTGTTATTTGTATAAAATGTACTTGTTTTTCAAGAGAATTTCTGATATTATTCTCCTTGATTCTCTTATCGTCTTTCTCAGTTGTTAAATTATGAATGATGAAGTACAATATATTTATTAATAATAAATAATGTAATCGTGCTTTCATGTTTCGTATTTGTTTATTCGGTAGCAACCTTCAATGTGGAATTTAAACAACTTTTCGTAATTTGACAAGAATTCAAGAGAACATGTAACCGCCCGTCCTTGAGGTTGACGTCTCTTGGTGGTCGCCCTCTGTCTTGGCAGCTGGCCGTTCCTGTGTTTTGTGGACGGGTGGCGTCGAGGCGGCGGGGCGCGGCGCGGGGGCTGGCGCCACGAAAGCTGCCTGCGGGGCACATGTGCCTCGAGGGTGGCGCCCCGTTTATCGCATTTTGCCCGCGACTGCAAGGCCCAACGCTGCGACATCGTGGCGCCGCGCCATATTTCACGAATTGGTTGTTTTCCTTTTGTGGGGGACCCTCGTTCAAGTCTTCAACGGCCACCCGGGGGTGTCGTCTGTGACAGCTAGATCATTACTCTAGAAGGGAAGGACGTTGTTACACGATTAGTTATCAGTCGTTTGAGCTGTCAGAAAAATCGTCCCCGTTTTTGTGTTCAAATCCAAAATGTATTTTCAAACTTTAAGAACACACATTGTACTTAACTTTATCTACAATGAATTGTTTCGCTTTTAGAGTCGTAAAATAGAAAAATAAGATAGAAAAACTCCATGACATAATAACCTCGTGTACTACGCCGCACTTTCAGTACGAAAAGCGACCAAGAAGGAGTAATCAACTTCCACGTGTGCTATCTTTTCTCCTGTGTACATATTTCTCTTCTTGATATAAGGGAGGAGTTGGGGATTTCTGCTCTTATCTTCCTCGATTTCACTGTCAAGGCCACTAACTGTTTTCACTTGGATAGAAGATGAACCATCTGCCCATGGGTAAACTCTAGAAACCTCTGTATAAGATTGCTTTAATATGCATTTCTTGCCTAGTTCTATCTTGCACTTCATCAAACTGTAGTGACAGAATATAATACTTCAGAATGTTATAGGTCATTGCATGATATTTGAATCAAGAAGAAAAGAAAGTAATTATAGTTCAATTACGTGACAGAAGCACTCATTTTTATTCGATAGTTTCATTTTCGTTTTTTCTTTGACATTTATTCCCTTGGCTTGCAGGAATTGCTCCCTTACGAATCCATCTTCGGTTTTTATCTCATTAGATTCATGGAAAAGAAATGAGTGTACTTTTTGAAGTCATTGTTGATTCGGCCTGTAAAAACCCAAAAGGTGCGGTCTTTCACCTTCACTTGGGTGATTCTGCATTACATCATCAGTGTTTCATCGTTGTATCAAAAACCTTTACAGACTGAACGTTACTGCACTCCCTATCCCTCAAAATTGGAATGGCCCGCTAAATTATTCTAAAGTTGTAAAAGCTGAAGTTGTAATTACATGTTGATTTTTCTCACCGAGTTTGTTGCATTATTGTGATTAGAGACTCCTCCAATTTTAAAGAGAAATCCAAAATGTAGAGTATGTATATTTCAAGTGTTTTAAATTTTTTTTTTCAAAGTGATTATATTTATTCATGAATTAACTATTGTGTCAATATTATAATTCGTTTTCTTAAAGTTCAAGACCGTAAACTAAAAAATGTACGAAAATTTTTGGAAATTGACTTTTCATACCACACCGCTTTCTAATGCGTTCATTAAATTTTGTGACATTTCAAAATGTTAATTAATTGTTAATTAAATAATTGCCGTTCCGTGCAAAGTTATAATAATGTAATAAAATCAACGCTTACTCATTTTATATACTTTTTAACGTGAAGTGTCTCGGCTGTTCGGGGTGACACCGCGTCGAGGCAGTAATACCGAACGTGTCGACCATCGTATCGTGGTCTTCATAGCTGGAGTGCCAAGCCCTGAAGAAGCCCTCGATGTGGTGGTCGAAACGTCGGCATCACAGGACTCTGGCCGCGGAAGCCTACAATTGCACACTCTTTTAATGTCAATTTAATATTCTATAGTTTGTCTTTGTAATTGTAATTTATTTTATTGGCTTTAATCTCAGTTATACGCCAAGATACAATTATGAAAATAATGACCCATTGTCAAATCAATGAGAATACAGTTACTCAAAAAACAAAAACATAATTACAAAAGGAAAAAAATATAACTAACATTTTTTAGAATATTTATATTACACTAAGATTAACAAAGTACACATGCAACAAATCTTCGTAAAAAAAGGTCTTAAATTTAATACAACAAACGTCTGTATTAAGTTGTAATTTAATTATCAAACTGACAATACTTTTAAGAGAAACCTACATTAGTTGCCTTGTTAAAATACAAAATAGGGATCAATTTTAAATGTCGATGGATCTTAATATGGGACATCAGTCGCATAGTGTACTCTGACGGGCGCCTAGTCTCCATTCGCCCGTGACCTTCGCACTGATTGGCAGTGCGCGGCTGGGAGCGCTATCTGCGCCCGCCGGAATTCCCCTCCCGCGGCAGGCGTGCCCCTGGCTGCCGCCAGGTGCAGCGGCGACCAGCGGTTGCGGGGTGGGCGGGGGGGGGAGGTCCTGGCGTCACATGTTTGAGCGCTCTATCTGCTTCCGGAAGCAGCGCGGGATTACGATCTCCCCTCGGGACCGCTCCGGCCGGGGGGGGGGGGGCGCTCGCCCCCGCGCTGCCTCTGCGCCCGTGGGCGGAGCGGAAATCTCGATGCAATTTCGGAGCCCCTGGATTTTTTTATCATGTTGTTTGGACCTGTTCGGCATTTCTACTGTTATGGCAGATTACCAAAAATGGTTGTTTCACAAAAACGCCAACGCTAGAGGTAGGAAAAGTCCAAAGAGTTGTACTTTACTGTTGATTTGTTAACGCAGGAAATTACCAAATGAAATTATGATTTGATTACTGAAAGAAGTTATAAGGGTACATTTTTATTTAAATTCAAATTATGATGCTATACAATACGAATATCTAGGGAGTGAGAGATAAAAAAAAAATAAATTATAAAATGAAATTTAGTATGACAGTCTTGAGGCAAACTTTAGAGTAACAATGTAGGAGAAGCTTTTAGCTTTTAGTTTGTAATCGGTGAATGCAAATTTGATAACTGGAACTTCTTTTTCAATCCTTTGAAGAAAAATGTATTTATTTATTTATCGGTTGTAAAAATACAAATAATGTAAAATAACATTACAGGTTGAACATATACAAATAATGTAAAATATATTATTTCGCAGAGGACAGTCTTGTACGCGAACCTGCAGTGATTAAACGTAGTAGATTGATAGTCCAAAAAATCTTTGAGTGACCTCGACATGCTTGGTCACTATATAGGTTGATAATATGACCTTACAATTTCTTCATCTATTTGGATAATCCAACTTCTGAGACGCTTTCTATACTTTCGTTTGGGCATATTACAGCTCTTTCGTTCAGTATTCAGTGAATTGAATACTTTATGGCTTATGTAATGACTTCTTGTACTAATTTGTTTATTAATTATATTTGGAATGACGTTTGTATTCCTCTAGGTTGCTATACTCATCACGTAGGAACTTAGAGTATAAATTTAATAAAAATATTTGTAAACATCATACTTGTGAATATCGAGTTAGAAATAAAGTTTGTTTTAGGAAAGTTTAAAAAATTGAAATTGGGCTTCCTAACGAAATATTGATAAAGGTTGATCAATTTCGATATTCTTTGTGATAATTATGATAACGTCAAACAAAGACGTTCTGATAGATATCACGCATTACTGGTAATATCACGCATTTAATATGTGTAGTTTATTTATGAACGTAGTTTGAACATGTTATACGTCTGTATATCCGACGTGAACCTGGATCTCAAATGCAAAGCATATGATGATGTCGAATTACTGATATCTAGTATTCTGGCTAATGATATAAGTCTGAAGTACAAGAAATCTAAATAACGGATTGTCGCATGTCATCAGTAGCATTTGTTGTCGCATTTCGCATGAAATTTTAAAAAAAATACCGCCGTGAGTCCTAGAGATAAATGAGAAGAGAACTGAACACTTGCGCTCGAGATTTTTAAAAAAATAGCATTTTTTAAATCAATGAGACAAGATTTCAGATTATATACTATTTATACAAGCTGTTAGCGGAATGTAGGCAAAAAATAAGAAGACAGTAAATTACTAATGAAACTGGGAAACTTCTTCAGTTTAATTCCACATTACAAGAATCGCAAATACTGGCAAAGCCGGGGCCATCAATATCAAATTGGCACTTGTAACTCATTTTGGCATATTTTTTTTATATTAATTAGCTTTTCACATTTGTGTCGTGGATCCCTTCGAAAGGATTGTTTCCTTTCGAAGACGAAGCCCTGCTGGCTGTTCCCATTAGAAACGAACGCTCCGCGGCAGAGCGCCTCGGAGGAATCTGGCCGCCCACCTGAAGTCGCGGAGCGCCAGCGGAAGGAAGCCCGAAATGGGCTGGTTTGGCCCCCGCGGGCAGCGCAGAACCAGTCGCCTTCCGCTCGGCGCGCCCTTCTCGATCCCTCTCCCTCTCCTCCTCTTCTCCCGTTCCCCCTCCCTCTCGCGCTCACCTCTGCCGCGGCGAGGAGAAAGCGCCATCGCGATACATTCCCCTCTCCGCTGCGATCAGCCAGTCGCCGTTTCCTGCCTTTCGGACTCCTCTGCCTTGACCGAAGTTCCAACTACAGTCGACCATTGAAATTATTCATGGGGTTAAATGAAAATCGGCGTTGCAAAATGGTATTAGAGTGGACATTTCAGAATTTTAAGAAAATAACATAAATTTTTGCAATCGAAATAGATTATATTTTTATCTGTTGAATTCAACGTGTAAACTCTATAGAGGTGTTGTGTACCATTCATTAGAGACCTAGTCAGTAATACACAGAAATCTTAAAATTAGTAATTAGGTTACTTCACAAAAAAGTTAAATATCGACAATCTACGTAAAGTTCATATTGGCGAGCCTACTGTTATATGAGAAGTTGAGTGCGATGTTGGAAAATACATGTATCCATTTATGCTAACTAAACAAATTTAATAGAAATATGCAATATGCAAAAGCAAATGCTCATGGTCTTATAATAATTTAGGTATGTATGCTGTTTTTGAAATAATATTCTAAATTTTTAAATGAAAAATTAAGCAGTTAAGAATTGGTCGAACCAAAAACGTTCAAAGCATTTTGGGGGAGGGGGATAATGTTTCAAGTTCTGTAGGCTGCGACTCGGTTGATCGCTTTTCCGAAGAACATTTTTCTTCTGATTTCGATTTCGTGCATTCGTCAAATTTGTATTTATGACAGGACAAGGAAAACGATCGGGCCCTGTGACTCGGGGATAGCGCCAGCCGCCAGCGCCGGCCCTCCCTCACCTCCTGCTCCTCCGCGGGATGAATGGAGCTCCTGCGCGGCGGGGGCGGTGGGGGCGGCGCTGCGTGCCAGCCGGCGCGCGCAGCCTCCCGTGACCCAGATCGAGCATCTGGGCTCGCCCCCGCCCACGCCCCCACCCCTGCCTGCAACCCCGCTCCCCGCCGCGACCGCGACTGCAGCCGGCGCCGCCGCCGTCCGGTACTACTTGTCCTGAGAGCAGCGCCGGCTATGCGTAAAAGCTATGCGTTACCGATTGGTACGAGTGTTTGGCTTTGGCTCCTTGACGCTGACTTGGAATTTTGGCACGTGTTTCGAGGGTTCATTTCACCACTTCTCGTTTCATCGTACGCTTCTTCATCATCTTTGATTTTCACCTCATGTTCTCTATCGGACTCTCATGCTGAGTTAAACCCAGCAGTGATTTAGTAGATTCTGTGATACAGAAAATTGTACCTCTTCCTGCTTTTTTACTCTCAAATGTGAATAAATATCATAATGTTCTAGGTTCATTTGGATTCTATATCACATTTACTTGTCTCTTTTGCTTTATACTGTTCGGTACTTTCGTAGCATTTACTCATCCGCCTGTGTTCGACTGTGTCTCGTCAGTCATCGTGGACTCATCGTTCCTTTGTTGGGTGTTCTCTGGATTTTGTTTCAGTAAATGTTATAGGCTGAGTTCTGTTACTTCAGACTGCGAGATGCTAGTTCGTTCTGTGTTCGATGTAAAAAAAGGCAGCATCGCATCGTCTTGTAGCAGCCATGTATCTATTAGTAGTGCATTTATGTACTTTGGGGCAACAGCTCTTTACGAGCTAAGGCCTACCAGCGACGTGTAGGCCTTGCGGTCACGCTATTAGAAGAGTATTTTTCTGAAAATTTGAATTATTTTTTATGACTCCGGAAGTAGTTTTTACTACTTCCGGAGTATACTACTATTAACTATAACAGTTTCTTCGCTGGCTTTGTAAAGAATTTGTAGAGAAGAATTGATTTTCAGAGTTGAATGTAACATTTAATTGAATATGTACCCGGCGTTCGTAATAGGCATTTTCATTTTATATTCATTAATTCAACAACTATTATACTACAATTGGATAACTAAGGAACATACGGTTGTTTCCAAACTGTTACGCAACCTACACGTTTCCCGAGATTCCCACGCTTTTTCTGACGTGCCTTTTTGCAGCCCAGCAACGGCCCGACCAGCGTGCCCTACTTTACGAGCGCTAGTCGTCGCTTTGTTTGCCTATGCGTAAATTAGCCCGCCGCCGCAGCCTCCCCCGCGTCGTCTTACATCTTGCCGGCCGTCTGCCCCCGCCACAGACACCGCCGCCCGCGGTCCCCTCGCTCCACACCCCACCCCTCAACCCTCTGCCACCGCCACCGCCTCCCTTCCGCTACCTCCGTTCCCGGCACCGCGCCCGCACCTCCGCAACCACTCCACCTCCTTCCCTACCGAAGGCAGCGCCGACTCCGTCCCTGGTGACGTAAAGCTTTCTTTTTGCGTCTTGCCCGCTGTCTCCGCTGCCACCTTGGGTTTCCGAACGGACCTCTCCGTCCGTGATGCTACCCCGCCGCCGCCGTCGTCTTCAGCCCTGCCCACCGCCTCCACATTTCTACCCCTTTGATCCCCACCGGCTCCGTTGTCATTCCCGATGCCATCTCCTCATCTTTAATTCGATATTGCAAGAATCGCAAGTATTCTGAAAGCTGGGGCCAACATCAAATTGGCACTTGTAACCAATTTTGGCATATTTTTTATATTAATTAGCTTTTTACATTTGTGTCGTGGCTCCTTGGAAAGGATTGTTTCGTTTCGAAGACGAAACCCTGCTATACCGTCGACTCTGTTCCGTCACCGTCGCTTTTTCCTGCTCCCCATTTCAACTTCTTCTGCCAACTGCCTCCACCGCTCGCGCGCCCATCGCCACCGCTCCTTCGTCTTCCATCTTGTCCGCCCCCGCCGTGCAGCGGCAGCTGGCGTCGCGTTGCGTCGCGTCGCTACGGTCCAGCACTTTCTCCCCGCGGCGGCGCGCGCCTTCCTGCGTGCCCGGCTAATTATAAGTCGGAGAGGGGGGGGAGGGGCGAATCGACGCAGCCCTTGACCCGCTTCTGGCGTTTCGACGGCTGCGCCGCCGCCGCCGCCGCGCCCGCGGCGCGCGAATCCAGAGGGGCTGCGGAGGCGGGCGCGTGCCGGGCGCGCGTCGCGCTGAATGAGTCAGTGGGGAGCGCGCGCATGAATCGCCGCAGCCGCGCGTCGTTCAAGCGCTCGCAGGCGACGGGGGCGGCGAAGATCTCGTCCACTTTTGGGTGCACGTGCGCGCATGAAGCTGCATTGGAAGCGTAGTGAAATGTTGTATGATTTATTTAATGGGAAATTATTATTTATGAGTATGGACTGTGTATTTACGTGGAGGGTAAAGACATTTTCATAACATTTTAACCAACGTCCGGAGTTACAGAATGTGTATCGTATTAATCGTATTTATAGTTAAAATATTGGGAAGGGATTGTGGAACTTAAGAAAACGTGCGCAGGTAATAATCTTCTCCTCCATACGTCATACACAGTTTTCACTGTTTTTTGACCAAATAAATCAAATGTACAGTTTTATGTTGCTTGAAATTGCATTCCGTGCCCCATTTCAAAATTTGTTGCTTGTATGTAAATTTTATGTGAACATAATTCTTCTTACGTGTTTATTGATTGTCTATTCTTCATTGTATCAAGAAAGGTTCCCTTAATTATAGACAATCATATCTTGTGAAAATACAATATATTTAATACAAAGTTGAAGAACGAAGTTGAAGTTTTACTGTAACTGTAAAACTTCAACTTCGTTCTTCAACTTTGTATTAAATATATTTTATTTTCACAAGATATGATTGTCTATAATTAAGGGAACCTTTCTTGATACATAATTCTTCTTGTTCTGTTTCCCGCCATTGAAAATGTCGGAGTGTGTTAATTTGAATTCACTCCCTTTTTTGCGTGAAAACATTAATACTTCAAATAATGGTAAACGTATCACGTACGTATCTCTTCTTCTATGCCCGATATTGGGTACTTTTTTCTTCTGGACTGAGAGAGCAGAACATATCTCAAACGTGTCGTAATCAAACTGATGAAAAACTTCATTACGGGAAATATACGTTCGCCAGAGTTGACAGTCAACTCGGCCAACGCGAGTTATGCACATGACAATTTTAATGTTTATAAGTTTAAGTAAACTGTACCCGATGCAGATTCACGTCTACACTCGTTAAAGATAAGGTCAACCAGGATCCCGCCTCCTGAAGAAAAATTGGAGCCGACTGAATTTGTTTGTTCCTGTTTATGGGCTACGTTGTGGTTATAATCGTGCTTACCCGGGCGGGTAAATCGGTACGAGTGAAACGCTCACGTACGTTTTCTCAAGGAATATGGGTCGCTTTATAACATCGCCCTGTCGACCTTGCACTTGCCCGGCTCGCCTTTATTCGGGCGGGCGCCTGAATGAAGTGCTTCTCCGGCCACCCTCGGGACAAAGCTCGCCGGAGTGGTGCGTGCGCCCGCTCGCAAGAATTCGGATGTTTGGGCGTTTTCGTCGGGGCGTCAGCGGCGGTGGCGGCGGAGGCGCCTCGCACGTTCGGGCGTGTTTCGGATTTGGAGGTGGCGACAGGGCGGCGCCGACTGGTGGGAGGAGTAGGGGCACTGCTTGCGGTTGTTTACCTCTCACCGGAAGTGAGGCACGCGCTGCCTGACGTAACGGCGCCTCTGTCTCGCACACCCCGGCGTCCGGGCGCCGCCCCCGCCCCCGCCCCGCCCCCGCCCCACTCTCGCCCCGCCTCCGCCACCGCCCCGGCGCCCTGCAGCCGCTTCCATTTAGCTCCCAGCCAGCGCGCCCGATTCACTGGCCCCGTGGAAGCCGTACGGGTCGTTGGTTGCGTTAAAAATGAACCGACGATGACGGGTAGATTTTCGTGACCCAGGGGCGCTTCCGATCATTTGGGGGGGGGGGGCACATAGGCGTTTGTTAAATAATAAATATTTTTCTATATTGTATATTATTTTTGTATTGTGTATAGGGGCCGTCCGTAAATTACGTAACGCAAATTTCGAGTATTTTCAATATCCCCTCCCTCTTGTAACGCACTTCCCTGTCTCTTATGTGGCGCAGCGTAATGCTGTCTCAGACCCCTTCCCTTCCCCTTTAGCGTTACCTAATTTGTGGATGACCCCAAATGATACTATACTCGTACAATATTGTTTAAATAATTACATAGTTTTAATATAAATAAATAATTAAATTAATTTGCCATACAAAGTAAGGTAACAAACAAAAATTTTAGGCTTTTGGAGGGGGCATGCCCCATAAGCCCCCCCTCCTGCATCTGCCACTGTCGTGACCGTGGATGGTAACGAGACAGCCCGACGTCCATTAGTCTGTAGCAATTAATTCAGTAGTTTAGGTGCTTTGTGGAGTTTTAAGTCTTTGTAAGTAATTAAGTAAGAGTTCTAATCATTAAATTTTATTTCGTTTTTGAACTCGCAGATTTTAACTGAAATTTCTTTTCGATTTATTATTGCATCAATTCGTTTCATTGAGTAGTACTCAGTACACAACTTTTTTCAAAGCTGAAACACGGTTTAGAATTGATCGTGGGAACTCTTGGTGCTCCCTTGCAACCTTCAAGCGTGTTCTTTTTCATTCAAGGCCTCGAGGCCGCAAAGAGAAAGTAATTGTGTTGGATACAGGGTACGTTATGCCTTAATTACTGAGGACAACTTACTTATTCCGCTGCGCTGTAACTAATTATTCGCTTCTGTTTCTTTCAAGTGTCTTTTCCTTTCTGGGTATACTGGACTTATCGTACTTTCCGTTTAAATTCCGGTATTATGTTACATTATTTTTAACTGAGCATGAGGTTAAATGTATTTGCCCAACATTTGACGAAATATCCTACGACTCACCATATCCTTGGACTACATTCGTAAATACATACGCCGTCAAATAACTAGGAGTTCCGCTCACTCTGCAGATAGTGAAATCACAATGAGGTGAGCACGTATTTATGTAGAAAACTAAAAGCACAAGTTACTCATCATTATCGAAAGGGTTCTTAAATCATGTTTGGTACGCAAACATGCAACGTCGTTTTAGCAATCACCGTATTGGAAACATTCGAGACGTAATTGCGGGACATTCATTCTGTCGCCGTCACATGACCTCGAAGTGTAAGTTATCTTCCCCTCGTGACCCGACTGTCTTCAACTCAAACTTTAAAGTGCCCCATTTTTGTGACGCAAATAACTGTGACAGGATCTCAATGCCCAAAATAATGTTATAGGTTCGAATGTTGTTGAGGGCCACTTTTTGAGAGGTTAGGGTCTGCTAATCATCAGATGAATAAAAATTACTATGGAAACCCGCGTTTCGTACGTTCCGCGAGGAATACGGCGCCTAAACTGACAGTGAACACGATCCCCACCACCGGCACTTCACCGTTGCGTATCGTGGCTCGTTCCGGTGACCTCGCGACCCGCCCGCCCCCGTCAGCTGCCGGGGGTGTGTCCCGTCGGCGCCCGGCTGTCGGCGCGCACGTCCCCGCGGAAAGCGGCGATCGGCAGCTGATGCGGGGGCGCCCACCCTCCCCCCGAGGCCCCGGATCATCGCGCCAGTTGCCACGCAACGCAACGCGATGCGCCCCCGCCGCGCCCGTCATTCCGGGGCCGTGCCCTTCTCGGAAACCACAGGGCTCCTCCGCACCGAAATGAGGCTGCTCCGGAGGATGATATGCCTGCCACATGGCGCGACAGGGGAAAGTGATTTCGAATGTTTGCACTCCTGTTAGAGGGGGATGGTGCTTTGATACTCAGTGCTATTATTTCCATAATTTTATTGCTGTGTTCGAGGAGATGTCTTTATTCGTGTTTTAAGTAAACTAATTTTGCCTTAATTTATAACTTCAGTTATCCCTCGTTTTAAATTTTGATGATGGCTAAAAAAATGTACAGAAAGTGAAAATAAATTAAGCCGTCTTGAAAAGGGATATTTCAAGTTTCATGAATCCATTGTGTTTTTTTTTTCTGTATGACGCAGTTTTGTTGGTTTGATTCGAGATCCAAATAAATGCTTTTAACGAATTCATGAACATTGCCAAGTTCTTATCCATAAAAAAATGTATTTTATGTGTGGACCAGTCTTTACTTCTGCTGATGGCTTAGGCATTATTGAGTTCAATGCAATTTTGAGTTAATTTGTAATGGTGATTGTGTCCATGACGCCTGCTGTTTGGCTAAAGCACTTAAGTTTAAACGACCTAATATTTTGTCGATCACATGACAGGTGTTTTTACTTCTGTATGTAGTAAAAATGGCTTTTTTTAAATTCCCAATCTTGGATCTATTAATCTTAGCATCTCACTGAAATTTTTCTACTAGTCAACAAAGGAATTATAGTACAATAACGTGTTTACTGGTTGATCATTGATCGCTTTAGAGAAACACATTGGCCCACTTTTTGGCACCCTGCACACTTTTCCCGCGCGCAAACGAGTGTGTATCCAGAGCGGAGCAGCGGTGTCGGAAGCGGCTCCAGCTGCCTTGCTTCGCGCGCCTCGCATATCATCCGCGAGCAGGCGTCCAAACGCGCGTGTCTCCGGCGGTAACAAGGCGCACTCTCGCGCAGGTGCCCGGCAGGCGGTGTTTGTGTGCGGGCGGTTTTACCGGCCGTTCCCCGACTTTTACGCCTTGTTTCTCTCCGGCCCCGGCCCGCGCCCGCGCGATGGCCAAAACCCTCGCGCGGAGCCGGTTATTTTCGTTGCCTTCTCTGCGGCTGTCGGTTTGTTTTCCAGATCTCACGTGAAGAGGTGAAGGGAACGAACTGCCTGTGCCACTGTTGAATCTTTCGAGACCCCTTCGTTTGCTAAGTGGATTCTTCGAGCTTGCGTTGCTAACGAGCCTGGACATGGGGCTAGGGAATGCTGATTGTGGGAAGCGTTACAAGTTTCGTTATTCTCACTAACCGTATATTTACGATTATTATTGTATTGTTAATTTTATTTCTTTACATTCTTTCCTTTTTGTTTCAGGTGAGTGTGTGTGTTCCGAGTTGCAGAAATGAGCTTTTATTGCTTACGGTAAGTTACGTCCTAAGGAATGATGAATTGCTGTATCAAAATAAAGAATCGTGCCACTGATTCTACATTCTTTATTGGAAACTTATAGGAATCAGCGTAATGCTATTCTTTTTCAATTGCAAAATAGAGATAGTAAAAACCTTTATATTTAGAAACCTTAAGTTATATGCATTGGCGTTCACACATTCACGTTTTACATGGACTCAGCATTCCAAGACCAAATTTTGCGATGCACTGAACACAAAACTGTGAACTTTCATCTCCTTGGTTTCTACAGCCTGGCACGCGGGCTCTGCTATCTCACGGCCCACTCGTCGCTCTATCACTGCTTCCTGCTCCCCGATACAACGGCCGCTGACTTTTCCCAGACTTATACTATCGTTTGCTTCTTAGGCCGACTGAAAAACAAAATTCGGACTAACTTAACTATTACTTCAGAAAGTTTATAGATGTCTGTTGCTAACATTTTCCGGACGTGTTATTTTGTTTCTGAAGTGTGAAAGAAAATTCAATAAATAAAGTAGAGGAATCTGCAAATATTCTGGTCCTGGAACCTGTAGACTCGAGAAACCTTGAAGACTAGTTGGAGCCCTTTGCTTTCCACCGTAGTGATGAAGGCATTTTCCCTACCCACTTAGCTTTTTTTCTCTTGTCGGCAGTCTTTGGAGTAATTTTTACCTGGGTGAGAAGCTTCTGTTTTTGCGACTACGCCCCTTTACAACTGCCATAAACGCTTCTAAAGCAATAAAATGTTCCGGTTTCTATTAGAAAGGTATTAGAAAATTAAAAAATCTGTCATTTTAGAAGCTTTTAAATTGTTTACACTTCATTGAATACTTCAATGAATTTGTTTTATCTGTGTCGGGGCGGATCATAAAAATGATGCAGAGAACACATAATAGCCTTCTTGTGTTATTCTCCTCTATTTCCCCTAATATGAAACTTTTTCGCCAGACTTGCGGTTATATAGCCCGCTGTGACTCCTACATCTGGTTCAGCCACTAACATTCTTCTCTGGTTCTGTTTTTACTCTTGAGAAAAAGAGGAGATAGATTTCGTTAGAAGTACTGTTTAGTTTGTTATAGTTTGTCAAAGTTCGATTCATCCACATATGAAGACATTGATGTACTTCTATTAATTACTACTAACTGTTTACGATTAGTTCATTCATTTTCATCGTTCTATATCGGAAGTAATTATTTTTGCTATCTTTCACTGCAAAAAATAATTTACAAGTAACAATGAAAATGGATTTCTCTTCCATCTTAGTAATTTAAAATTGTATACAGTACCAGAATTTCTCCAGTAGAATAATGTTCACCCATTCCTTTCATCACTCACTCACTCACACACACACACACACACACACACACACACACACTCTCTCTCTCTCTCTCTCTCTCTCACACACACACACACACACATACACACACACACACACACATACACACACACACACACATACACTGTAAAAATATAGTTCGTTTATGAAGTAACTCTGAAATTTATAACGAAATCTGAGGAGTATCTTGATGCCTGTGTGCGATCTGTGCGCCCCGCGGCGCCAGGAGGTGACGAGGCGCGCTGCTATCTGCGCGTCGCGTCGCGTCGGTGGCAAAGGAATCGCTGAGGTAGCGCCGCCGCCGTTGCCAGAGCCGCCGAGTGTCGAGCGCGTGCATCTAGATCTGGCTGCCGCGGCGCGCCGGTGCGTCGCTCTACTGGGCCAGCGCCTCTGTGTTGTCGCCACTTTTTGCAAACTTGACGTTTTTTTGCAATTCCCGTAAAAGTCTCTAACGCAGTAAAGTGTTCTCGTTTCTATTAGAAAGATATGAAGAGTCAAAGTAGAACACAGACGAGTGGTTGTACTAGATTAGTGAGTATGAAAGTGAAGCAGTTTTTACTTTCTCGGCTTACGAAGTACTTAGAGAAAGTTATGTAATCGTGCGCCGGAAAACAGCGAATTTTCGGCAGAAAAACTGTTTGTTTTGAGGCGTGGTTAAAAAAAGAAAGCATCTTTTTCGTTACCGTATTCGAGGACGGATTGACACCGTACCCCCCAGAAAACAGAGAACGTCCAACGAGAACCTGCCAATAGGCAGGGTGAATTGAATTTTTAGAAATGCGATCTTTTATAAACAATTCTGTAAGCGTTCGTAATGTATGACCATACTAACTCTCTTCGCAGGCGCAGTTTCGAGTGGGCGACGAGATTGCGGTCTTTGCCCTTCACGATTTACATAAAGCAGCCGATGCTATACAATTTCTGACGATTTTTTTTATTCCAAAGTACCTTTAGAACCAAGTTTACTGGCTAGGCATCACGGAATGTACTGAACTCTTTTCTTTGGTGTCTTTCATCCTCCGTTCTCGTACAATGAGATGTACATTCATTCGTTGAATCCTTCCACAAATAAGACCGTAAAGAAATCTGTAATCGCTTTATTTCATTTGGATGCCTGTATAACGTGTTTTCGGGTGGTGATGTAATCAGGAGGACCTCTTAGTAATGATGCCTTATATTTTGGCGGAGCATTAAGAAAATTCTTAAGATTATTAAAACTATTGTATTGATTTCAGCATGTTCCACTTTCAAAACCTTTTAGTTTATTTCTTCTGATTCGATATTTCTTTATCTCAAGGAATTAAAACAATTACATTTTAAATTTAATTGTTTTGGACAAGAACATTCGTAGGGAAGCAGAATGTATTGCAATTTCACTGTTTCGGTTATGAAAATCAAAATTTTATGCGAACATATTTTAAAAAAAAAAATCTATTTCCCAATAATCCTCACCCCCCAATAACGAATAAACAAAAAAGTCCCCACTGGGTCGTTAAAATCTCCTTTTTCAGACGATGGCAAATTGGAATTAAGCTAATCATTTGCAAAAATACTTTTTTTGTTTCGTACATGAACTTTGTTTATGGCTATCAATATGCCTTCATATCTGCATCTGTTTCTGCAGTCGTTAAGGCGAAGTAACGATCAATAGTGCTGGTGATTGGAAGATCAGGGGTTTGATCTCAGCTGGGACCCAACCATTCGCTTCGTGTGTTGATCTCTAGCGAGTTTGTGGCGCTTGCGGAGGTAGAGTTCTTCGCTCGCCATCTCTAATCGATAGGTGCCTGGTTCACATCCATAGAAACACCGCAGTGGCATGCCAGTCAAGGGAACTCTTCCCTTTCTCTTCCATTGTCCTATCATTTCCATCAATTGCCCCCATTCGGAATGCCGTGAGGAAGTTTGTACCGTTTCGCCCAAAATTCGCAAGCCAGCAGGGTTGATATTAACGAATAAAAATCCGTTGTTGTGAGTAGGCGTTTAACTTCAGTGGTTACCTCCGTTGTGTGTGCGAAGCGTAACAAGTGAAATGGCGACCAATGCACGTGCAGGTGCAAGTGCTAGCTCCACCCGCGACACAACGCTCGTCACCCGGCGTTGGCAGCTGACCAGCGCGCTCCTCCGTCCGTCAACCGCCTCGCCCCCCCCCCCCCGCGCCCGCCCACGCCTCGCCCCCGTCGCCGGAAGCGATCTATCACTCGGCGCGGGGCGCGGGACGCTCCGGGCCCACCCGCGCCGCCTCCACCCTTCTGCCCCCCCCCCCCTTCTCCCCCCCCCCCCACGGGCTCCGCTTGTCACCTCCACAACCCCCTCGCCTGCCCCCCAGTCACGGCCAGGCCCACCTTAAATAATAAACCCGCTAGGAGAGCCGCAAGGGTAGCTAAGTATGTACTCTTCATTCTGAATTAATGTGCTGAGCATTGTATTCTTTTTCGGCATGCCTTGAGCTTAAGAAACCGTTGCCCCTAAGTGTAATCTAGCCATCGTCGTCTTGGTCTTGCTGAGATGACAATTTTGCGATCCTCAGTGTTGACACAATAGAAAACACTGATAGTGAACATGAAAAAGGGTGTTTCAAGACTGACTTCAAGTTCAGAGAAAACTATTCAATATTTTATGCATGAATGGTCTGAATAAATAAAGAAAAAATGAGTTACTTATTAAGTGCGTCTCACATGTGTTGCATATACTATTTTAACGCGCCGTGTGCGGAAGGTGTTTCGTACATGCTTCGTGATGTTTCGCGCACGCTTCGTAATGTTTAGGACACTATTCGTTAAAATGGAAAAATAGCTGTTTCGCACGCGAACAAGGATGAGAAACCATGATCAGCACGCGCAAGGTGCGTTAGAAATAAATTTAGCCGTCACAATAGAATTTATTTATTTATTTTTCATTTATTTTTTAATTTAAGGTCGCATCAAGTACTGGGTCATTAGCGGCCACTATTGGATGTAACGTTATGGTATGAGAATGAAACGATATGGTGATGATTGGGGTTAAAAAAAGGACGAACACATACAACCATGCCCGCGACCCCAACTGTCCCCAAATCGAACCCGCGACCCCACGGTCCAAGATCATTACGGCACTACTGGCTTAGCGATGTCGGCCACGGGGCCGGCAATTGCAATCTTTGTTTAAAATGTGTGTACCATTTCGCTTGTACACAATAAAAACCTTTCAAGTAAACATCTCGTGCCTAATTCCCCACCCGTTGTGTCTGAATCGGCTTGCTTAGTGTTAGCGGCGCTCGTCTCTGTGGCCGCCGTGGCGTGCGTCGGTTGCCTGCTTCTCCCTCGCGCCGGCGACGCCCCCGCGACCTTGCGCCGGAGCCCCCTTCAACCTGTCATCGCCCGCCCCTCCCCCTTACGCCCCCGCAGCGGCGGCGGCGGCAGTCTTTCGCTTTGTCCCGCCTGTTTGTGTGTCGATTTCGGAACCTGTTGTGCAGCATCTTTGTGCATCATGGTTTCTCTGAGGCGTTCCTCCCCGCCTGATCCTCTTTATTTTCGTTGTGGCTGAGGCGTTCTACTACATGTGTTACAAAGAAAGGCCGTTTATCAAGTGTGATTGTATCACATAATTTATGCTAAATTATCGTCTTGTGAATTTTCTGACTGGCGTAGTTCTTGTGAATACGTAAAGAGTGAAAGTAAGGGTTCTGTAGAAAGAATGTATTGGATAGATGACAGTTGGGAGAAAAGCGTAAAGCGCAGTGAATTTAGAATCATATTACTGAGGTTATGCGTATTTCATACTGACAGATAATTAATGCACGTGTGTCAATAATTTGTTACACATAGTTAATCACACTTTCACACCTCGATGGCGCCGCAAGGGCTTGAAGCAGCGTGCGATTGCAGGAAGCCGAAAACTGTGTTCTGGAATCCCGTATAAGACACTGGACGTTGTAGTTATCTCGTGGTTGACTTTTCGCACCAATAATCATTCATCCTCTTGATTAACCTTGCTATTGTTACAACAGAAGAATGCGGCGAGCCACCATTGCAATATCTGGTCAAGGCAAGAGGAGGACATTAATGCGTTCACCTCCCACCTTCCCTGCGCTCAATAATCCTCACAAATCAGTCGGTCCCGTTGCCGAGATCGCTAAGCCAGTAGTGCCGTAGTAATCTCGGACCGAGAAACAGTTGGGGGCGCGGGCATGGTTGTATGTGTTCGTCCTTTCACTCCCTTCATCACCATATCGTTTCATCCTCATACCATAACGTTATATCCAATAGTGGTCGCTAATGACGGAGTAGTTGATGCGACCTTAAATTTAAAAAAAAAAAATAAAAAAACAACTAAACAGTTGGGCTGTGAGCGGGTAATGAAATGAACCACAAACAGCTTTTAATACATTTCTGAGTTTGGTTGAAGGGAAGTTATGTGGTGAGAAGAGACGAGCCCACAAGTCGCCTGCCCAACGACGTCGTTCTCCGGCAGCGGCGGAGGCGCTCTTACGACCACTCAATCGGCCCAAACAGAACAAGGCGAGCGGCGTGCTCGGCCGGAGCGGGCATAAAACACCCACACGCGTATTAATAGCTCGTAAAGGGGCGGCCGTATTTCTCGGCTGTCGGCGCGCAGCCTGTGCCCGGCGAGCAATGCTACGATGATAAGGCACGGCGCTCGCTGCGGCGGCGCAGGTGCCGATAGGCAGGCGGAGGAGAAAGCGGCGCTGAAGATGCGGTTGGCCGCGGAAGGGTTTACGGGCGTAGCAGTTACTGTTGTGACGTCACAACCATCTGCCCGGTGCATTTTTCGGTCGACTCCCTACCAACTGTTACTCAGAAAGAAAAACGTTTCATAAAAATGTAGAATGTTAATTACATTTGGTGCTACTCACAATTTCACGACTCTTCCAATTACAATTATATTTATAATACAATAAATAATTAACTTCTCGTGGAACGTATTACTTATTTTCAGCAATCCATTTCTTATGAACCACGTAACCTTCTATGCGATGCATCGTCGTATAAAATCATCGTATAAATCATCGTATCGGATCATCGTATAAAAGAACGGGTTAACTTTGAAAGGAAAAGGTTCTTGGTTATGCTAACTTGAAGTTTAGTATAGTATTTATTTAAATTAACCAAGTATATTAAATTTTCTTTCTAGCACGTTTTTCTCTTTCATGGCCTGTAATTTCTTGTAATCAAGAGAGCGACAAAATTGGTGAATAGATTGAATGTTATATATTGCAGCAGAGGCCCATTAAGGATCACAGTTATGACATAGTTCAGTTATTCAATTTTCTAATTATTATTTTGTTACATGTTTCTTCGAGTTAGCAGTCACCTCCAAACGGGATAGTTCCATGCTTCGCAGTTGCTGTGTTTATAGCATTTAAGCGTCTCGACTATAATGATCAACTCCCTTTTCTCGAATTAAAAGTTTCAGCAACAGTGTTTTTCCGCATGCCATATCTGTAAATGTTAAGCAAACCTCGGTGAAGAGCATGTTCCATGGCGAACGTCTATTACGCAGATATGACGTTAAAAGTTTGTGTTATAAAATGTTACATTACAAATTGAAGACCAAAAACAAAACTTATTTATGAGTCCAATACTTACTGCCTTGTTTTTTTTTTTAAAGATCAATTATATACATTTTTTAAACTTAACTGCACACCAGACTTCAACTACCAAATCTATTTCCATGATCGGTTCGTGCTGTCTTCTCTCTTATGCACGAGTTTGTGCGGCGTTGGGGTGAGCTTACAGTCCAGATATTAAGAAACACTGCAAGTCAGTAGTTCCTTCTTTCTTGCGAATTTGCTGATCGAAAAACCGTGTCGACTGGAGCGAAAAGGGAGAAAGAGACCGATCTGATAACTAGAGTATCCATCAGTTACGTGTTCGAGGTCTTGAGCTAATAGACTTTCTCTAGATTCTGATCTGTTCTTCATCATTGTCCTTTTGTGCATTCCTGCCAGCGTGCAGATGGATTTGCTTGCCCGGCTGCCGCCTGCGTGCCTGCCAATTGTGTGACGTGATCGGTTTGCGCTCATTCAGCAGCGGGCCGTCAGCGAAGACACGCGATCCCCACTGCTCCCGCGACGAGGCACAAGACGCTGCACTTCTGGGAAGTTCAAAGTGCCCGCAATACTATTTCATTACGTGTTATTATAAAGCTCATCACGCCAGAAACCAGGTTGCACCTGAGTGTGCGTTTTAATAGGCACATCAGGAATAACTAGTTAAATATTGGATAACTTAATGCCATGAGTTCAGCTTTACTTCCTTTTAATAGAATCTTAATAATAATAATAACAATAATAATAATAATAATAATAATAATAAAGAAATTATTCAATAATCTTCAAACAGTTTCCCATTTGTGATTGAATAGTATGTTCTACCCACTTTCAACGTTAACTGTTTTTGTAGAACTTAGGTTTTATGAAAAAATATGAATCATTCATAAATCTACAAATCGTTGAATCGTTATATCTATCCAGTACAGTATTTTACTTATGGATCAACATAAAATTATGAATGTGATGTGGTAGTAGGTTTACAAAAATGCTCGTATCTTACAATCGGATTTATTAGTCAACAAAATATTTGCCTCAACAGCTCGACATACGAGGGAGACAAATACAGTTGTTTAATATGCAGAATGCAAAAACTCTGATTTATAGGTCGACTCTCGTTTTTATGACATCTTTTTCTTTGTCGTTAAAGTTAACCACGTTAAAAACTATTTATATCGAGATAATTTCAATAATGATATTTTGTTTCCGAGTCAGTTACCTTTTAACAAAAACGAAACTATCTACAGTTAGCAAGAATGATGAAGAATTACGCCTTACATGCTGTAGGACGAATGAAAATTTTGCTCAGTTCGGAATTGGTCAGGTTAGTTTTATTTTCTTAGTCATTAATGCTTATTATTATTTTTATCTCGTAGTATAACGATCCGTTTACCACTTCCATTAATAAAGGGGAGGTCGGAAGTCCAGCGCTGTGAGGAATGTCTTCGATGGCGTGCCCGTTGTGATTGGGGCACTTATTATGAACTCTTTGACATGTAGCATTTGGAGGGTTGACCTAAAATAAGTGTGTTCCTCCCAGGAATTTTAGTTTAAGCAATTTTTTTATTACTTTATTGAAGTTCACAAGGTGCACGAAACAGATTAAAACCGCCGAGTTATGTCGCCGCTATTCATGAATTTACTCATAGTCTGGCAACAAATTTTGAAACCGGTAGCGGCGGGGTTAGAGCAAGCAAACAATGTGGTTGTTGGCCCCCTTCGTTAAATAAGACAATGAAGGCTCACGAATTAATGGATATACTTGGAAATATTGGGTGGGGGGGATGTACACCCGTGGTTGGAATCGTCTTCCTGCGTTATAGTTTCCCCCCGTGGATATTATGAAATGGATGAATATAGTTTTTAATATGTGATACTTAGAAAACAAAATTAAATGAAACTCTACTGCGATTTTTATAACTTTGCCCCTCAAATCCCGTCTTCACGATGGAATATGTCACAATATTTCGCGACGTCCTCAGCCTTGCCGCCAGGTATCGCATGATCGCGATCGTACCAAGCAGTGCATGCGATCACGCGACTTCTAGCGGTACGATGGAGTAAGACGCAAAATACCTTGTGATATTCCATCGTGGTCATAGGGGCTTGAGGGGCAGAGTTAGAAAAATTGCACTGTAGTAGGAGTACTTCGAAAAATTGTGGGGGACGCGTCCCCCTAACGAGCAGCTCCACCCGTGGTTGGGAGGCTCGTGCGGCGTCGCTGCGCCTCGCGGCAAAGGTCAGTTGCCCCGGGCCGTTGGCCGCGTCCACTGCGCACGTCAGCGCCGGCGACCCGCTTCCCAGCGCCCGCCCGCCTGGACCACGCGCTTTGCCTAATGCATTGTAATGCATTGAAACGTATGCGCTGCCACCGTGGCCCGGCGCTCGGGCCAGTGCGGCCCGCTCGGATCGCCCAGGCCACGTGCCTTCACGCGGGAAACAGGAGACAAACGACTGGACCAACCCACTTCCTAGACACAGTACTTGTACTTACTTTTCTATGTGAAAACTTCGCTCTATGCCAAAATAACGAAAGTCGACTTTTTGTTTGCAGTTTGTTTCATTCGATATTTTCAACTGACGATTAAAAAATTGCCTGAAATTATATGTGCGTCGAAATGTATGTAATATGTACAAGAAATACATTATCAGAGAGAAATGTTAATCAAATTCATAAACAGGGCAGATTCGTACATTGTTACATTACATTACTCATATTACATTGTATTGCAAATCCTATAATCCAAGTAAAACAATTGTAATTCATGTGTAGTGATGAAAATATACGAGAGAATTGCACTGGTTGCTTCGAGATGGGAGTTTGATATAGAATTGAAAGCTCAGTACCTCGCCAGTTGGACTAAACTGAACACGACAGTAGTCCTCAACTTTGTGATTGCCAATCTCCTGTACAAGATCCCAGCAACACACTTCAGGGATAAGCATTGAAAGAACGTTACTTGGAAATGAGGTTACCGTTCGCGATTTCCCTCCCACACCCTGTCCAGAAGAGCGGTCCCGCCTTCCCTCCTTTCGCCGATGACATGCCTGGGCGAGGGGAGAGGTCGCGGAGGGCACGTCTTGCGGAAGATGGGTGGCGTGCGCGAGGGGGTCCTGTCCCCCTGCGAGCGCGGGCCCCCCCAAGGGCAGCGGAAATGGCTCTCGGGTGTCTGTTGGCGCGCGCGGTGAGGACGCGGGCCGCCCGTCCTCGCTCGTCCTCGCTCTCGGACTCCGCGCTCACGCGCTCGGTCGCTCGCGGAGGGTGGAGCTCCTGTGAAGGAACGAGGGGTGGCAAGGGGCGAGGCAATCTGGAAGACGGAAGAGCGAGGGAAATTTAAGGCCTTGGAAAGGGGACGCAATCGGAACGTGTGTGGGGAGCGATCAAATTTCTTTTAATCATTTACTGTACTTTCAAATGTGTTTGAAGAGCTCAGTGAGAGGTACCATAAGCCACACTTACCGTGTTTTGAGTCGCAGCTCGTGTAATGTTTGGCGAACGCATGCAAATCAATGGAGGACCAAGAGAATCATCAGGTGTCATCGTGCATGTTTAGACCATGGAAGTCTGCAGTACTGAATAAGAAGTTTACTCAGAATTGTCAAGTTGAAAAACTCCAAATTTTGGCGTACAACTAATTCACCGGTGCATTCGTTTCTTGTGCAAAATTAAATCGATTATCAGTGATATATTAAGCGCAAAATACGTACGTCTCCGTTATCTTTTGGTAGGTCTTATTACTTTGGAATTGCACGGATCAATTAACGAATTTGCGTTTATGTCAGGTTTCAATTGTTTTTGTATAATTTTAAAATTTTGGTATTTTTTTCTAAACTTGAGATGTTCTTCTTAAACGATGCAATTGTGGAGATTTCCTTTTGTATTAAAATACAACTTTTGTTGACTGATTCCACAGATCATACACGACATTATTTTTCGCTCAATCATTTCATAGTTATTCACTACCTTCTTCCTTTCCTTCGTGTCTGACTTCTTCCTTTATGCGCGTTATAAATTACACTTTCATTTACACACACTTGACTCTTCGCTTCCTCACTAGTTTAACCTTAACAACGTATCACATATTTTGGTAAAGCAAATAATGACGGTTGTTTTACGTTGCTGCCTTATGCCTCTTGCATGTTTCTATCGAACTGGTACCGACCACCCCTTTTGTTCTCCAGCAAAATTAAGTCAGGATCTCATTTTCACTTCTACGATCCACACTTGACGCACGCCTATTGCAGTGATGCAATTACCTTGAACTCATCATCTCCCTTGGCAGGACGCCGATGCCATTCCCCAGCCTCCGCCCCGCCCCGCCCCGTCCCGCCCCGGCGTCGCGTCGGCCCCAGGAGCCAAGGACACCGGAAGCAGCATTCTGCTTCGTTGTGCGATTCGTCGCGCGCCGAGCGGCCGCCGCGCGGGGCGGCGCGGCGCGGCGCGGCGGGGCCGCCTCGGGCACGCCCCGGCTTCGATCCGGAGACTGCCGGAAGTGTGGCGGTGTCGGGAACGGCCGGTGCGGGCGGCTGGGGGGGAGGGGCGGTGGGGGCATCGGGTTGCAGTGCTCTGTTGTGGGAGCGCCCAGTGGGCTGAACTGGACTGAAAGCGTCCTTTGGGAGGGAGGAAAAACAAAATCGGTTGTCTTTACACTCTCCTTGAAGCGTATTTTAAAACAATGACACGCCAAATACAATATTAGAGTTAAAATAAAATATATAATTTCAGTGGTATATTAGATCATACTACAATGTTTTTGTGGTTTCCAATGACGAGCTGCAATTTTTTGAAGTGTCCCTTTAAAGAACCTCTTACTAACTTCTTTGTTCAAATATTCTCATAAATTCCAGCTAATTCTAAAAAAATTCAAAAATGTACGGTATGTTATGTAGTAAATGAAAATTAAACATAAATTTTGCTTTATTAATAATGTTCATTAAAAACACAATGGAAGCCGCCCGTTAAGCGTAAAAAAATTGAATTACTTATGGGGTTGAACGATCTGTAATTTTCCAGTTTAAAAAAAAAATCATTACTCCTTAGAGTAAATGTTTGAGACTTGCATCGATATTCTGCATGCATTATTTTAACAGAAGTAATAATGCGCGTACTTCAACCCGTTGTCGCCCACTGTGTGGGGGCGGGGGGCGGCGGCGCGCGCGCGGGCGCGGTCTGGGGCGGCCGCACGAGTGAGGCGATCCGCACGTGAGGTCGCGCGGGGCCAGGAGGCGGCTGCATTGGAAGGCCGCGTAATGTAGGCCACGGAGGCAGACGGACACGGTCGCACACGGGGCTACCGGGCTTGTTTTGCAGCCGAGACGTTGGACGCGTTCCGACATAACATAGCAACCTGATCGTTACAGTCAGGGACGTATAAGAGCGCATTGTGTACGGCTCATACCGCGCTCTGCCCGACGTACCGAAAGTAAAACTTCTACTCCATTCGAAACTGGGTCAAAACAAGTGACGTTCTTAGTTACTGAATCATTCTTTGTGGATTAATTACCGATGTTAGCGGGTTATTCACAAATTAATTATTGTACAACACCAGTTCAGAAACATATAGTTGGTCGGAAGACATATACTGTATTTGAAGATTCATTTCTTCATTGGGAAGCATTGTAGCAGAGTCTTTTGAAGAAAACTGTACGTTCATTTTCGTTAAAAAGTTCTAATGACTACTGGAATTCGTGTATCCCAGTTTCTCAAGCTCACTTGTCATGCTAACCCTCAGGCACACCATGTTCACGAAAGAAACTGCTCCATGAATGCTCTATGACGGCATTTAGGTGCTTCACCCGCTTGCACGTTGGCCTAGGGTCAATCGCCACTATCATAGCTTTCGCTGCTGCCGCTCCAGCCGCTGTTGCTCCTGCCGCTGCTGCTGCTGCTGCCGGTGCCGCCGCCCGATGAATGGAAGCAGGAGCGATTGTTTGTGTTGACCGGCGCTGTACATTAGCGGGACCTTCTGCGCCCCAAGGACAGCGGAAATGACATAGGCGCGCGTATTTTAGGCGCGCGGCGTCGCCGCCGCCGCTCTCCTCCGCGCGTGTCACCCTGCTCCAATCCGCCCCTCCCCTCCCCGCCCCACACCGCCCTGTCCTGTTCTGTCTCGTCCTATCCCGTTCTGTTCCATTCTGCCCCGCCTCATTCCACCCCACCTCGTTCCGTGGTTTGCAGACCCGTCTCTTCGCGTCCCGTCCCCCTGCACTTCCCGCCCCTTCCCAGCCCCTTACCGTTCCTTCCCGCCCCGTTTCGTCTCGCCTCGACCCCTCTGTCCCTCCCACGTCTAGTCGCACTCAAATAACATTGCGCGTAAATTCTATAACGTACCCCCTGTCTGTCTGTGTACTTGGCGTGACAACCCGCGTACGGGCCGTGGCCTACCATCAGCGTCCCGGCCTCGACTAAAGTTTTTTAATGAAAAGGGAAACAAACAAAACCTTCATTTATATTTACGCCATGAAATGTACCTGTATGTACATTATATTCTGACTCACTGTATATTTTTTAAATTAATAAAGTACTATTTTCCATTTGTTGGACTATTTCAGTACATTTTTCAATATTTTTGGAATTACAATAAATTTAGCAAAATATTCTGTATAAACAGTTGGCATGATTTTCACTTGCTAGTCAGCTGGTCAGTACATGCTACTTTGAGAACATTTATGGTGATATACGTATCTGATCTGATGTAAATCAGCAATCTTTTTTTTTTCCCGATCCGAGAGAGAGATTGATTTTTACTGAGAGGCGACACATGTAGTTCCTACGCAAAACATCTACTTTCGTAGCTACAAGTTAGAAGATAGTGTTGGTTATCCCCTCAATCCATATAAAGTTGCATGAACACCATTTTTGAGCAGTAACAAAAGAAGACCTTGAATATCGAAATACCCCATGCTAGTGCTGTAGATTTTCATTCTACGCGAGTGACAGTGACAATTGGAGCTCTAGAATCTGAAATAGGAAAGTGCAATTAGTCAAGTATGGCGGACTGTTTCTGCTTTGATTTATAAGGCGATTACAGCGCAAGACTTATGGAAATTGTCGATAATGTCACATACTAACCTTTTTCAGGTTATTATCGCTTATCGTGAATCTTCCTCACAGACACCACTCTTTCAGTTCAAAGTTGACAATGAAACTTTCCGTAGTGAGCTCTTAATAATAAGTTTGTTCAATGAAAACTAGTCCTGCTGACAGTTGCTTTAAAAGAAGAAATTGAAGAAGCAGCGCTATCCAGTTGTTAATGCGAGACTATGATGTGGAATTTTGGAAATTCAGTGTGTTTCTTCTATTTTGGAGGCTTGAAATGAAGTGGAAAATTCGCAACTACTACTGAATTTATATTTTAAAAATAAAATGTCCAAATGCAGTTACCAGAGTCTATAACTTTTGTGACATTTACGGTAACCCACAAAGCTGTACATATACCCCAAACCTGTGATACAGCGGTAGCTTGACATCTGAGAATAAATACCTGCATCCAATGAGTAATATTATTGGAGATCGCAAAGAAAGTGGAGCCGAGTGGCCTTGAGGTGGTAGCCAGGCCTGGCTGCTTGCACTGCTTTGGGGGAAAAAAAAGCGAGCCGCGTGAAGAGGAGAGCGCGCCGGGTCCCAGCGTCCCGCCCGCCCGCCCGCCCGCCCGCCCGCCCGCCCGCCCGCCCGCCCGCCCGCCCGCCCGCCCGCCCCCGCCTGGGACTGGGACACACATGTACAGGTTGCTGCGGCGCGGGGCCCCGGCCGGGGGGAGGGGGGAGGGAGCCGAGGGTGCGTGGGGACGCGGCGGGCACAGGAAGTGGGCGCAGGTGTCGCCCCCGCCCCCGCCCCCCGCCCCCAGCGCGCGTCCTCTCCCGGCGCACCCACGCGCCACCGCGACCAGGGAACACGGAGGCGGGAGTGGCGAGGCGTGCAAGCCTGCCACTGTTGCCGCCGCCGCCACCGCCGCCCGCACAGCCACTGGGTATAGGCAGGGCCAAACAACTACGCCGAAGGGCCTACACACGACCGAGTCACATTCGCGAGCCTGGCTTCTGCCGGTTGTAGATCTGGCGCGACTCGTGCATTGGTACTCGTGCGAACAGAAAAGAAGGAAGCAACGGGGAGCAGTTCTGCCGGCACGAGACATTTGTGATGTACTATATAGACGTGGGCAGCACTTCTTTGATTTAATTTGTTCTCTAATTTCATAATTCCACGTTTTCTTAATTTTTCGTAAAATGATTATAATATATTATTCATTTATTATAATCGTATTAACGGAAGTTTTTCAAAAGTCCTCGTTTTGGTCAAATAGGTGAAATGTACATATTTCTATTCATAAATCCTGCTCAAGAGTATTGATAGTGTCCGACACAGTTGTATTTCACTGCTCTGCACGTAAACATCCAAAACTCGAACTTATTCCTCCTTAATTCCTTCCTTCTCTTCATTGTAGGGAGCGGAAGAATGGTATTGTGAAGGACAAGGAGTAGAAAGGGGTGGTGTTCATGTTACACTTCCAGAGATGCGTTCTCTAGGGAGTAAGGCAAAGCAGAAAAAGAGACTGTTCGTATATCGTTGATTTCAGTAACATCTTATTTCATTGCAGGCGATATAGAGTAGATTGATTCAGTTCCAAGTGCAACACGAAAAATAAAGAACTGTTCATAAGCATTTAGCTAGGTGAAAGCGAGATGGTGAACGGTAATAAACGAACTCATCCTATTGCTGTTTCGAAAACAAACAAAAATTATCTTCTAAATTAGATCATTATATTATACAAAGTTGTATTTATCATTGTGTATGCTACTCATATTTTGAAACATTCCTGGGCATTTACGTAGAAAACTAAATGGGGCAAAAACAAAAGTGTTCAACAGCTTATGTGTGGTTAATAAATATCAAGCGACATGGATTAACCACAATATCGCGTTTTCGATTTTTTTTTTAATAAAGTTTTTGAGAGCATTTACTGCTGTCTAATCTATTCGAAAAGGAAAGGTCTAGTTGATTACATGCCTCATTTGTAATTGTAATGTATTAGTTTTAAATTACAAATTAATAATTAATACTTAAATTTAAAAAATTTAAATTATTTTCAGAAGTGTTCGACCACAAAACGGAAGTTACATTTGTTTTATTTTTATTACGTACTGCATGAAATATTTACTCATAAAGTTTGGTCTTTAGTGTAAAGACTCATTGAGAATCGCAAATATTGTATTTTTACGACGGGAGAAACAGTGACAATGGTGTCCGCAGTGGCGGCAGACATCAGAAGCACGTGCTGTGTTAGGTCGTCGTCTGGCCCCTACCCTTTGGGTTCCATTGTTCTGATGCTTTGAAATCGCCGCGCGAATCTTCGAGGTTTACGCTGGTGGCTGTGCCAACTCAAGTGCTGAGACTTTATCAGATTTTCAAGCTCTACTGGAAATGGTAAATACGTGCGTGTATGTGATGACGTGAGAAAATTTTTCAATGAGAGATTATATGTTCTCGTTGGCAAATTCTTTGCAGATACGTTTTATCTAAATTTCATTGGTTTTCATAAAATCATTAAATTTCATCTCATGAAAATTATTCGATTTCCTTTGCAAAATTTCCAATCGTACAACTAATTCGTGACTACAGTTGCTTTTTTATTCTGTTATATCACCCCGCGTCAACCACACTATTGACTCCTCAACTACCAACATTTATCACCTCGCCCTCCTCCACCATCACCCTCATAACCTTCACAACCATCATCATATATGAAACCTCCACCACAAACCCTCCATCCCACCATTAGCTCTTCCATTTCCACCACCTCCACCACCTCTATCACCTCGACCTCGCCCCCCCCCCCCACCTTCATTCTCATAACCTCCACCACCTTCGTTATCACAGTCTCAAACCCAAATCCTCCATCACTCCTTTAGCTCCTCTACCTCCACCACCACCATCACCTCGTCCTCCACCTTTTATCTTCCTCATAACTTCCATCACCATCACAGCCTCAACCTCGAATCCTCTTTTCCACCTCCGAATCCGTCATCTCTCGAGCCCCTCCACTATTATGCCCGCGCCCCAAGCACCTTCTTCGCACCTTCTGCCCCGTCGTTCCCAACGGCGCCGCCTCCAGCGCTGGCGGCGCGGCGGCCGGTGGAGGCGCCGGCTTCCGGTGTAGAATTTCCGCAGGCGGGGCCTTCTCTCCCTTTCGCTCCGCGCCGCGCCGCTCTTCGCCGCGTCGGCGCTTCTCGCTGGCGACGACGCGGATTCGCCCCCTCCCCCCCCCCCTTGCTGCACGCGGTATTTCGCTCGCCTCGCCTCGCCTCGCCTCGGCTGGCGGAGGAAAAACGCAGAAAAAGAGAAGAGGTTTACTGCTCTACTGGACATACGCGTAATTCAGTGCCTGGTTTGCTGAAGGAAGGATTTTTTTTAGTCGGTTGCAGCGGTTTTCTCGCTGTGCGTGGCCTATTTTCTTGACTCCTCCCTAAGGAAAAAGCGAGAAAAGCATACAGATTCATTCTGACCGTCCTACTTGAATTCGTTGATGCCCTTAGTCCGTTTTCAAAGAACCAGGGTAACCAAAAGATCCTTATTTATCAAGACCTCTCTTCTCTTTTCTGCGCTGCTAATTATAAGGGACCAATTAAGTGTTGACGGAGTTTGACACATTGCAAAGGAAATCAACACAGGATCGGGCGGAATCTTCGTGTCATTATCGATCTGTTACCGCGTTGAAGTAAAGGAGACATTAACAGTTTTACTTGCTCCCAGTGCAGACGTGGCAGGTATTTGATGCCAGCGCTCTCGAGAGCTTTGAGGAGCCCTGGCGCCTCCGTGACATCGCCACCCCGTTGCTTCCTCCAATCGCGTGACGAGGAAATACTCGTACATAAAAGATCGTGATACACACAGTAGTAAGGTCGCGAGTCTTCCGTTGATAGACTATCACGGCAATCTTCTCTGTGCTCCAGCGGGAATCTGTCTTCGTAAGTTTGTCCCATCTTTCTTGGCGGCTCTCTTCCATGGTCTTGAGGTCAGATGGAATTGCTAACCTTATTCGACGCTTACTTTTCCGAAGTTGTTATGAGATCCATCAAGATGACTGCGATTCTTGTGTTACTTCCCAGTTCATGTAATGCTGTCAATATATTAGCTTGGAATTTTCATAGCAGCCGTTATCTCTGATATAACGTTATATATAATGTTTTTCATTATGGCCATAAATAACACTCGTAAATCCCTTTTATTATTCATCTTTCTCCAAATGTTTTATCACAGTACGTAGGATCCATCAAACACATCTGACTTGATCGTGTCTAGTGACCAACTAGAAAGAGCGCTGACTGCATTCAGCGACAGTATTTAATGCCGTAACAAACGGTTTCATGAAACCAAATTTGATGTAGAGAGATGGAAATATGTTTTCATTTCGAGGTCATCATAAATAGTTAAATTAAAACCTTAGTCACTCTGTGTTCATGGGTATTATGCTTCACGAATATATACAAAATTATAAATTTGATTAGGTGTAATACGTACATTTATCAGAATGTAATAATCAGCCCATCATGTGCACTGAGCAATGTAACCCTTAATTCCTGGAGAAGACTTGTGTCATTATGTCAATAAACGAACGTAAATACCCTCCGTAAAATGTGAAACAAACACTTTTGTGTATGGAACAACTGGTTTTCTATGAACAGTGAAGATGTGGTTCAGTAGACCGTTTTATGCAATCTACTGACAAAACTTCAGTTGCAAATATAAACAAACTCAAATCACGAGAATCATTCAGCTCACTCGTCCATGTTCGAAAATATTCCTTCAGTTTCGTTGCTTGTCTTCTACTTCTGATCGTTGTCTTCTTCAACACTGAAAAAAGCTGTATTGGAAGCTCAGTAGGTCAAATTACTGAAAGGTTTTCATGAAGGCTAGAGCAGGGAGAAAACGTTTTCAGATTCGTACATCAAAATAAACACCAGGGTAAATACCTCGTGCATATGAAGTTTCGAAAAAAATGTTACCGTTGTTACCAATAAATCGAAATTGATTTTCCCTATTGACTTTTGTAACTAATATTAGCGTTCGAAATAAATTGTCATTTAGAAAAGGAAATGGGCAATTGTTGGGAGGGGTACTTTTTGATTAAAGTGTTTCGATTTGCATTGGGCCTATGTTTCGCACTGCGTTGGCTCACCCAGCCGTGCAGGAAAAGCGGCTGGCAGTGGTGCTGGAGCTGCGGAGCGCACAATGGGTGTCTGCGGCCTTGACTTGGTACGCACGCTTTGTTCCTTCTCCTTCGTTAGGCTACTTGCGCGTCTGCTGCCGTTTTCCTTGTCCGATTCTTCTTCGTAGTTGATTTAATTGACAGATTTCTAATTATCCGACACTACTTGTTGCTCACTAGTTGCCCTGTGTGTCTCTCTCAGTAAATGCGTAGGGGCCCGAAACTTCACCAAACCCTGGGTACTTCCAGTGCATTTAAATTATGAACATCTCTAAATAAAATTAAAATTAACTTTTACTTTGTAACTTTAAGATTTCATAAAAAAATAATGTTTTCTTATAAAACACTCTTTCAATATTACAGGGGACCCCTTTCCAGCGATGGCCCCTATTCTGGTTTTACATTCTCTCTCTCTCTCTCTCTCTCTCTCTCTCTCTCTCTCTCTCTCTCTCTCAAATAATTTCAAGTAGATTATTTTATATGAAAAATATTTAATAGATGACTTTCGTTTTCGTACTTGCGTAGTCAGTCAACAATAAGACGTCAAATTATAATTCTCTTCATTAATTTCAGTTTTATGCATTTGACAAATCTTGTTCACTTATGTCACCAGGTTAATTTATGTCAGAATAGAGACACTATGGATTCGGCACTTTTACTTTTCATATGAGATAATTTTCAGAGTATTAGTTCTAGATTACTAGATTCCTCGAAGAAGGAATGTTTCCGTTGTGGGCTGGTCAAATGTGATAAGAAGATTATGTATGAAAATTTCTTTCTTTTTCCTCCTATTCCTCTTCTTTCGGAAAAAATAGAATTTTCGCAATTTAAATAGGAGACTATGTCTAATTTGATTCTTGGGTATTTGCAGTGAATTAATTCTTGTACAATAAGGTATTCCTATGGTAATTCGTTAAATTAGTATATATATATATATATATATATATATATATATATATATATCTCTTCGATGCATAGAGGATTATGTATCACGACAGACCGTGTGCAATAGCAGACGTCGGTTCATTCAAATGTGAGTACACTTGGCTCATTGAGGAGATACTTAGTATCGATTGTTTTAATATTAATTCAAACAATAAATTAGATTATTTAAACGAAGATCAAGGCTTCCACTACACTAGTCAATGTAAATTTGGCTCTCCGGGAGAAGCTCAGTTCTTACTACGATTGACAACGATTCGGTTTACGTACTGCGACCTTCCTTCGGGATAGGATCTTGCATTGCGTAGGTCAATAAAGTTTACAGAATGACTTCCGAAACATTTCTTCGACATTTCTTGCAATGTAGCTTCTCTGGAGCAGCCAAGATTATACATTATATTTATATTTTTGTGTGATGTAACACTTCGTAGTGCCAACGTCAATTCTTCATAGTTTCCACGACGTTGTTTTGAGTTGTAGTCACTGACGATGGGGAACCAACTCCCCGAAACTAGTTTGTTTTTAATTTTTAAAAGAGTTTATAATGGAATAAAACATTTATTTGTAATTGGTTGATATCCTACCGTCCTATTTAATATTAACCGTCGTAGGATCTTAAATGGAAATGAAGTTAGTACTTCGTCCCTTGACTTCGAGGGTAATTTTTCTTTTTTTCCGTGAACAGAATTGAGTCTATCGCCCGGGAATCGGGGGCTGCTGCGGTAAGTGATTCCAAATGAGGAGGGGTGAGGCCCTACGCAACGCTTCTCAGAAACGGAGCCCTCCAAAAGTTTCCTCGTCGCCCCCTTGATTCTCCCGACAGTCACGTAGCAGCTTGAGCGGCCGCAACGGCCCTTGCGAGCGATCGTCGGCGGAGGAAACGACGCCGCTTCGCTCCTTCCGAGGGGAGGCCACGGGAAATTAGCGGGTCTTCAGCGCGCCCTCCCCCGCCGCGGCAGGAGAGGTGTTTGTAGGGGCGGCGGCGGCAGGCGCCGGGGAACAGGTAGAGGGCAGGGGCCGTGTGTTGCGCCTCGCCTCGCCTCGTGGGTGGCAGCGTCGGGCGCGCACCGACTGCAGCCCGCGCGCAACTTTTCGTTCGTTGTTTCCCTACCTCCCCCAAAAGGTATGGAAGAATTCACGTAAGAACAAGCAAAAGTGGCAGTTCGCTAAACAAGTGAACGTCACATGTAATTCAGAGAAATATCCCTCCGCCGCGGCAGCTGTTCATAAACACGTGCACCAGTTCGCACCTTACATTCAAGACTCGCTTTTAAAATAAACATAATACTTATCACGCAAAAAGTAAATTCCATATAATGTGTATAAAAAAATAAAGTTTTACAGATCGCTGGCGATCAGTTTCCTTCGTTTTCTTGAAACATTTGAACGTCCTTTTAGAGCGCTGACAGCGTTGAAAACCATACAAAAAAGTGTGTTGAAACAAAACCTGTAACCCCTTATCACGAGCATCTTCTTGTCCCGCTGACTTCAGGTACACAATTCGGAAGATACTGCCATGTCCACCTGCATTCGAGGTTTTCTTTGGTCTGGTGCGAGAACATCTGTTTGCACTACTTATGTATAGAAACCTAATATTACTTAACAGTATTTCTTAACTTACAGTAAACTTAACATTATTTCGATTCATGCGGTTTGCGGCCAGACGTGTTTGTTTAACTAGTGCTTTAACTATATACCAATAATACCACCCAAATTAATTTAATTAAATACTACTTACTACTTAATTTGGAAGTTGTTAGAAGTTCAGTGAAATGTTTATATTTTACATAATTTTAGTATGTTTATTTTAGAAGTATTATATTATTTGTCTTTCATTAATCATTTCTGTCACCTTTACTTTTTTACCTCCATTGTAGTAGACGCAGGGGTTCTCAAACTGAAGGGTGCATGCCGCTAGGGATAGGGAGTATGTTGGTATGAATTTCCTACGTACTAAAACAATTTCCATGTCATGTGAAAAAGAAATACCACTTTACTGAAAAGCCGAAGTATATTGTGGATTTTTGTCTGAAATTGACACCGTGTAAATCCCACTCATGGTTACTTTAGAAAAGAAAACTAAAATCAGCTTGATTTGAAGGCAGAGACTCTTGAAAGTTTCAAATAAAGCACGAAGTATCAACAAACTGTGTGAAATCTTACAGACACATTAATTTCATTGAAAAATTGATTTATAATTGCTGTGCAACACAGCTGAAAAACTAATACTCGTAATCATAATAATGACAAAATCTTTTATTGAAATTAAGGCTGAAATGTGTTGTTTTTCAAACATTTATTCAAAGAGAAAATGATATTCATGTACAGGGACACTAATTTGATTTGTTTTGTTGCTGTGTATAAAATTGAGTTTCGTCTCCGCTCTTGTAATTGTATACTTCGTGAATTTAAAAGAATTTCTTTCAATAAACAGAGAACGTCTTAAATAATTTAGCTAGTAAAAATTTAATACCCGTTATTTAGAGAAATTGAATAGTGAGCAGAATGTTACAGACTGTAATGGGTGGTATGTACTGTCTTATATAAGTTTAAGAACCTTCGCTTACACTGCTGCATGTTCACAACTTGTGTCACTCTTTTCTGTGGAGCTATGCTTTTGATATGAAGACTTCGGTTCATTGCACTTACCGATAGGTCTGTCAACCACAGAAATGTACCCCAGGCATACGGTTTCGTTTCGCATCGGCTTTTCCTCATTCCTGCGCTATCTTGGTTCTCTGAACCTTGCGTGCCAGTAATTTGGCTTGCGTATAGACCAACGTGTCATCGCCGTTACTTTGTAAACAAGGTGCCGTCATTGCGTGTTCTTTTCCTCGTATGTTACCGCACTCTGCGAGTAGGAAATTATTGGTTCGTCGGATGAATTATGTGTAAATTTTTCACGTGGTAGACATCCAATAGATTGTAATTCTACATAATTGTAAATATTATGGAGATAATATTGAAACTTACTTTTCATTATATATATATATATAATATATATATAATATAATATATATATATATAATATAATATATATGTCATATAAACAACGTTCAGCTTTGCATTTCTAAATGTTGATATTTTTAGTTATTCTGATTTACCTTTTGTCGATTTTTTTTTTAGCAATTACTTCAAAGAAATTATTTATTATTAGAGACGCTGATTTCTATTTAGTCGCACTAATATGGAAGGATCTTTTAGATCCTCTTCCGGCCCCTTCCCAATGATCTAACCAAACCACATGTGAGTGCTCTGAAAAGGAACGGCGTATATCGCAGGAATTGTGTGATTTGTTGAGCAGCGTTGTGGCTTTTGGAAGGCAGCTGGGGTCGGGGGTGGGGGGGGCGATGTTTGGCGGCGTCGCGAAGCCGGCGTCGCTTTGTGTGCGGGGCGCCTTTCATTCGCGCCGCTGTTTGTGGCCGCGCGTCGCGTCGCGTCGCGCTGGCTCCGATTCTCGCGCCGCGCCGCGCCGCGCCGCGCCGCGCCGCCCACCCGCCTCTGATCTCAGCCTCCGCCGCGCGCTCTTGCTGTTATTTATCCCCTCTTTCGCGCCCCGCCACGCGCCCGCCTGCCCACTCCAAAGCGCGCGCGCGCCTCCTGGGAGGCCCCGGGCTCGGCGGCTAGCGCTTCTCCTCGCGCGTCGGCGCCCGCCGCCGCCCCGAGTCCCGTGCGGATGGCGACCACGCATCTCCGGTCGACACCGGGCGAATGCTGCACCGGTACCCTGACAAGTGGCCCACGGATCGCGCGCGATCTTTCCTTCCTCTTCCTTGTCCTGTCATACCTTTTACACACACACACACACACACACTCATGCACTACACTACCACACATGCCGGGAGACCAGTCGGAAGCATAGAGAAGGTGTCGGCAGGTGTGCTGCCCCGCTGGATGAGATACTTGGGAGAGACGTCCTCATAATCCGGAGTGTAGGTGGGTGCCGGATCTCACGTTCCGCTTCGAGAAAAACTCTGCTGGCTACGGCATGCACTGCTCTGACGGGACCAATGACCAAACTAAGTGCCGTGCCCAGAAATAAAATTACCGCCTCCTCAGGGGTACTGTGGAAGGGAAATAGAAAAAACACGAAACGAAATACTCTCTCGTGCGGATTGTCTCTCCCCTTTGCCTCCACAAATATTTCACCTATGTTCTCTATTTTCAACTGTACTCTCTGCTATATCAGAATACAGAAAAAGCATAATCAGGAAACCGTTGGAATCATGACGGTGACTCAAAATCTATTTGGAAGAAACATCGAAAAACTTACATATAGAACGCAATAAATTCTGAAAAAGTTAGTAACGCAAGTGCTACCTGGATCTGTTTATGCACGTACATGTTATTTCTTATATTGAGAATAATGTAGTATTATATTAAATTTTACATGAACGTGCGTATCATTAAAGTGTTTATGTCCTGACTAAAAAAGTCATTAATTACGTAACAGTTTATTTAATTAGTTCAAAACTGAAATAATAAACGCTATATTCGCTCTTCGTATTTAACTTGAAAGATATCTTTTGGATGATTCTATACCACCCTCCGAACAAAGTGCGCCTCTGCGTCATTGTCGACATTATTACTGAAATGATGTCCACCCTTCGATTATTCCGCGTGGCGAACACCATCGAACTTACTACTTTCATTCATCAGCTCCCCCTACGGTCCGATTAAAATAAGTTGGTGATTGATAGTTGCAAATGGAAGGGAGCGAGGTTGACAGGTTCCGTACCACTGAGCACTTGTTCTCGGGACTCGAAAACACACTTGAAATAAATACTTATTACAGTAACCAAATCATACATTCATATTGTATGGATTTACAGTTTCTGAAGCACAATTGTCAATCACCAACCTATACTGCGATTTTCGTAACTTTGTCCCTGCCAGAAGTCAGCTGTTCACGGTTTCATCCAATCGGGAGCTTGAACGTCACCATAGTCACGTCACTCTTGCCAAATAGAAGCTCCTGATTGGATGGCAGCGAAATACCCAAACTTTGTCCCTGATTCCTGTGTTACAAAGTTACAAAAATCGCAGAATATTTTATTTGGACCATAGTAAGCCGCGCCTGCCGCGTGCCTCCCTTGCCCCCGTCGGCCCCGCGCCCTCGCGGCCCCGCGGAGCGGCCTCTGCCTCTGCCTCGGCCGCCGCCTGCGCGCGCTCTGCCCCTGGGCCTTTGTGCCTCTGATGAGCTTTTCCTCCCGTAAAGTGCCATATTTTATACATCTGGAGTGTTTGTTTTCCCGGCGCGCGGCGCGAGGGGCCTCGAAGGCGCGGCGCAGGGAAAGGGCTGCCTTCGGGCTCGGACCTCTCTGTGGAGGACCTCCGACGCCCACCAACTGTGATGGCGAGCGGGCAGCAGCTCGCTGCGCCTTCAGAGCGCGTTGCGCTTACTTTTGCGACGAACAATTCACACGAACTCAACACTCCTTCATTTATTTATTAACCCACCGTGAAGTAAATCAGTCACCCTCATCCCCAAAGAAGACGACTTCGCTCATCTTTCTCGTTCGAAATATTTTTCTTGTGAAACTCTTTTGAGTTCACTTTTCTTGCCCGGATCGCCTCAATTGAAGTGCTTTCGTGTACAATCATCTCTTGTTAGTAGATGTGTTTGAACCATATTCGTATATTAGGTACACCCATAAACTCCTTCCGCTTAGAGTAGAAAAAGGCACGCGGATCACTGAGATTTGTAATATTCTACTTCTGCATTACAAATTAATATCGGAGTAAATTAAATCTGATCTAATTCTTACTGAATGTCTGCCTAAAATAAATTTTATTTTTCAATGTCCTCTCCGAGATTGTTACTTAAAACTAAAACATTTAAATAATAATGTGGGTTGCACTTCATCTGCAGATATATTTACTATTAGTGCATCTATCTTGCTTCCTACACGTTTTCTTTGTCCAAAATCGAGAAAAAAACGCATGTCTTTAACTAGCGGTATCGAATGGCATGACGAAAAGAAGCACCGTCGTTCACCACTTCATGGCCGAGTGGGCATTCGGAGATCCTCGACCTGCCTGCCACCCACGAGCACCCACCCCCTCCCGCGGCACTTGAGCAGGCCTTTACAGCAGGCGACAACGAGCGAGCGGCAGCGGGTCAGCTGTTGCGACCCCGCCCGCGGCGGCGGCGGCGGCGGCGGAGGTGCATAGTAGGAGAGGCTTCCTCCCGCCGCCTCCACCACTCCTCCTGGCCCAAGGCTGCACACCGCCGCCGCCGCCGCCTAGCCTCGCGCCGACCCCCGCTCACCGCCAGTTTCCGGTGTGCTCGCCCCCGCCCCCGCCTCCGCCTGACGTACTCCCCCCCCCCGCCCGCCCGCCCGCCCGCCTGCCTGGCGGCTCGTCTGCCGCGACTCACGCCCATTATGCTGTGGGCCTCCGTGCCGCCGCCCCCGCCGCCACTTTGGCTGAGTGACGATTCGTTTCCACTTGTCCCTACCCGTCACACCGCCCGGCGGAGTCTATTTCGGGCTGTCCTACTGACATTGTCCTCACGGTCTTTCATTCAGAGTTATCCTCTCCTCCCACCTTTCTTCCACTCTTTTGTTCGTGTGTTTCATCGGTCCAGTTCATTATATTTCCTTTATTGTCTCCCGATAGCTTGTCTGTCACCTTTATTGTTTATATTTTATTCGTTGGGTTAGTGGCTTTCTTCTTTCTATTGGTCATCCTGACCTTCTCCTTTGCCACATTAGTAATGTCTTGGTATCTCATCGCGTAAATAACTATAATGTATCAGTTAGGCCGTTACCTCTCGACGAGTTCTGCTTTGGCCTACCCATCTGACATTGTCCCAATAAACTCTCAGACAAATGCTCTACTCCACGCTCTTCTATATTTTCTTCATTTTAATATTTGGAGAATTTCCACTCTTTCTGTATGCGCTGTCAACACGTTATTGTGCATCTTCGAAATTTTACTCAGCTCATCCGCCCCTTTCTCTCCGTGGTTTGTGATTTTTGACTTGCCTCTTGAATTATTCTGTCGCTTCTGCCTCCCGAATCTCGTTTCTCACCCGCTTGTCTTTGCCTTCTGCGCCGTTTCGCAGCAGTCTCCTCTTTCAGCAGGGGGTGTGGCGGCTGGTTCGTGTGCCCCACCGGCACATCCTGTGCGCGCGTAATGATGATGGTCCTCTTCCGTAAGCGAGGTGTTCGCAAGTGGTCTGCTGTTGGGCAGCCCCCGAGAAGTGGTCCTACCTCGCGGACCGTTCCTTGACAGAGTGGCTTTCACCTCGGAATGGAAGATTTGTGAAATTAGGTTTCCGTCATTTGTGACAAATTCTTAGAATCACATTTTATATAATGTGCTGACCTTATTTTGATATGCACGGCCTTTCAGGCTGTTTAAACACAAAATTAATGATATTCTCCTCTTTTATAAAACATTGTGTCAATACTCTACCGCTTGTTTAATTAAGTCTGTCTCCTGATACCAACTAATTTTCTTTGATGAACTTATAAAAGTATGTACTGGTAATAACTAATTTCCTTTAATTCATTCCATACCATTACCTCTGTCATCTTTAAAAGACGGAGTATAGAATAATTGTCCTAAACTGTGTTCTCCTCTTTTCAAAGATTTTATATGAGCTTTCAAGTGATCATAACGGTCACTCGTCATTTTATCATGTTACTGTGAACTCCGAAGGTGTTTATCCGGATCACCACCTCCTGTATCGCTTCCGACATAGCATGACGTTATCGGTCAGTAGTCGTGGCGTCAAATATTTACAGTTTAGGATATGAATGATACTGATGGATTCTTAATACCCTACGCCCATAAGACTTACCTTATTGTTAAGTGAAAAGGGCATTCCAGTGTCCTAAGTTCTTGAAAATTCCAAAAATTGTTGTCGAACTTATCGAACGTTTGGCTTAGTTGATTTGATTGTTATAATACGAGCAGGAACAAAAACTGCAAGAATTATCTGCCTTCAGGTTTTCGTCTGTCTCATCCCCCAAGAAATTACTTGTATTATTGGTAAATAGCAGCGATGGAGCGCGTGTTTCAAACTTTTTTAAACATATTTTTAATTATCAATTGTTCCTAATATTAATGATATTAATTTCATATCTGTAATGAGGATAGCTTTAGTGTTTAAATCTTCAATAGTAAACGTACATTTTGTTACATTAATTGAATTATGGTTTGAAAAATGATTTTCATGAATAAAAATTTGACTGACTCCTTCCTTTGACATCATGAATCTGACTTACTTATTTCGTAAATGAAATATGACTTTATTTCTTCATACAATTTAATCAAACACTTCAAGAACGTCCGTAAATGTTTCTTAACCATAAGTAACAAATTTTAGGATTTTAATTTGTTACTGAACGTAAATGTTAATGTGTTTGTTTACGATTTTTTTAGGTTATTGTAGTATTCCGTCGATTTCGACCATCTAAGACACATGGGAAATACGGGGTATGTAAAATGGGGACCGGAAGGGGAATAAGAGTTAAGCCTATATGTAATTTGAGGACCGACCCAGAATAGTTTTCACGATTCCTTCCTGTCTCCTTTATTTCCTTCCAATAAACCGCAATACGAGTATTATCCTGTGCAATTCTCGGCTATTTACTTTTTGTCCGTTGCTTCGCTTTAAAGAAGGGTGAGATGGGAGGCTGCAAAAGACTCGCTTCTCCATGCACAGGGGCGGATCCAGCCGATCATTTTGGAGGAGGCCGTCATATATTTTTGTTAAATAATAAATATTCGTTATTATATTGTGTATTTTTTTCAGTGTGTATATGATACCACACAATATTATTGTTTAAATAATTACATAATTACATAATTCTTACATAAATAAATACTTATATCAATTTTGCCAAATAAAAGAATATAGCAACCGAAAACTGTAGGTCTTTTGAAGGGGACATGCTGCCTCCTGGATCCGCCACTGGGCGGGAGGCTGCAAAAGGCACGAGCTCCGAGCAGCGCCCGTCGGAGGCGTCGCGTCGCGTCGGCCCCGTCCAATTAGGCCCGGGCCGCTTGTCCCGCCGGTGTCCGCGCGGCGCGGGGGCCGATAGCGCCGCTCGCTATCGTGTCGCGCGCCCTCAATCGTTTGTCTCCGAGCTGTCCTCCCGCCCGGCCCTTTTGTTCGCCTCCGCCCGCCAGCAGCGGCGCGACAGCGTGTTTTGTGTCCCCCACGAGCGAGCTACTGCTTGTCGCGTTGCTTTGGACGCGGAGCTGGGGGAGGACAGCTAACTACTACAGCAGGATAGCATCGCAGAGGACTTGGTGTTTCAGGGAAATGTAAAAATGAAATCGTTATTTGCAGGATTCCGTGACGAAAGGTGTGTATCATTGGATGCACCGTAAATCTTCTTAGCTTAAAAACTCGGTTATATTCTTCTGCAAATTAGATCGATTCACATGTACGAAATTTTCCCAACTACGTTTTTCAGAATGTTTGGCCACGTTCGAGCCGTCTGAGGGATTATATGCTTGACACTTGCTTTCAGGCACTAGCATGTTTTTATTGAAAAGGTTTAATCTAAATGTACCAAATATCTGTTTCATGAACATTATAAAAATCTAAATATTTCCAAATATCGTTGGTCGAATCTGTTTCTACGCGAATTCAGTGTCTGATCTTGAAGCTTCTGCTAGAGTATTTGTATTTCCATTTTGTAGATCACCTTTTTCCGTCGTATAATGCGTATGTGGTACGCTGGAAAAAAAGAAAACAGAATGAGAAGAATTCAGTTCAGATTTGAATTAAGTTTGTTTTTTTCCTCGTATTTTCCCCCTTACGTTAACTTGTATTCGTTACCCTACCTTCTGCTCCGCCACTTTCGTATCCCTTCATGGCGGGCCGTGGAAGAGGGACCGACTTCCCTTCTTCCGGCCTGTGGCCCCCGTGCGCCCCGCCCTGCAGGGACCTCCTTCCGGTCGGCCGCGCGAATCGCCTCCCCCGACCTTTGGCATTTCAAATAACCGAGTCAAGTGCCTGCTGGCAATCGCGCGGAAGCAGAGTTCGCATTCATTCCCTGCAGGGGATGGATCTCGATCTGTTTGTTTCACTTATTTGGTCACTTTCGTCAAACACTTTGTGAACCTCTAAAGTTAGAGTAATGTATTGGGATATGAGACACTTTTGCATTGAATTTACCTAGCCTAACAGTAAATGGAGTGCTTTTTATCGTCTTACATGCATTTCAGAAAAATAAACGTTTCGCTCAACACTTAAATTTTTCATCGTTAATTCTGAAAGTATAGCTTCCCCACCATTCACTCATACATCGTATTTTTAAATCTTGATTTTTACATGATAATCGGTGAACTAAAATAAAACGGTATAAAGAATCCTGTTTACATTCGTGAATTTACTTTCACCACTGCTCGCCACTCACCTATTTCATTTGAGTGTTTTCGTCTTATTCGCATGTTCATAAGATGCTGTGCAAAAGCGATGGCGTAAAATATGAGATAAATGGACAGTTCAGATTTGATTTTCTTATTTTTGAGAAAACGAAAACGTAATAAGTACTATTGCAAATATTTTTGGAAATACATTGTAGATACATCAATATGGTTTGTTCAGTTTTCAGGAGTTTGTGCGTTTGGCATTGAGAAATGCCTCGAATACAGAGTGTGTGGGAAAGGCTTCTGTGAGTGAGGGCCCTCTGAGGAGAGGCGCCGTTGCGACGCACGTGGGCGCCCGTCGCTGGGAGAGTGGCGCTCGTGCCGCGGCGCCGGCGCCTGGCGCTCTTCTTCCGCCCCCGGCGCCACTTCCGAAACCCTGCTTCGCTCCAGTCAACTCCCTCGCCGAGTTCGGAAACTTCTAATGTGTGTGCGCGGGCTGTTTATCGAAGAGTATATTACGTTGCAGATATCCTTTTGGCCACTAAAAGCTCGCAACATGTGCGACGTTCTGTGAAAAGGAAATAAAACTTGTTTTCGTTATTCACTGGATATCGAATGCTGAATGCATTTTAGAAATGTAGAGGAGTGTACGAGTAAATTGGAACATACGGGGTCGTCCATAAATTACGTAACGCTGAAGAGGGAGGAAGGGGTTTGAGGCTGCGTTACGCTGCGTTACTTAGGGGTAAGGGGGGTATTCGTTTATTGTTACGTAACATTTTTTTTTCATTTTTCAACATTACTGATTTTCTTAACTAAAACATTAAAATATAAAGTAATTAATTTAAAGACAAAAATAAACTAAAGTTATAGGATGTAAATTGTCACTATTACAGATATTTTTCAAGGCTTTTGTTGAATCTGGAAGATTGCGAAGAACCTATTCAAAACTCATGTGTAGTTTATTCTAAAATCCATTTAAATTGGCTCAGTTGACTCTTGCCCAGGCCGGCGTGTGCATGGCTTGTGATAACAAAAAATTCTCGTCTAGGCGTCCTTCCTTCACTTCTTGTATTCACAGGGGGGGTCACACGTGTTACGTATTTATTTAGGGGGGTTCAAGTGCGCGTTACGGGTGCGTTACAGGGGGAGAGGGGGTATTCAAAATACTCCAAATTTGCATTACGTAATTTATGGACGGCCCTTTACAAAGTAATTTTCGTTTTCCTCAGAAGAAATTTAAGTTCTAAAAATATTAAAATTTATTTGGCTTTTTTGACACGCCATTTCATTTTATTTTATTTTTTTATGTTTCGTGCAATTTCGTCGTGTTCTACCTCCCGCATTATTCAGTAGGAATCGCCCGCCCCGCCCCACTCTGCCCCGTCCCATCTCGCCCTTCCCCCCCCCCCCCGTCATAGGCCCCCTCCTCGTGACGCCTAATTCGATGATGTCCCGTCCGTGCCGCGACACGTCACTTTCCCATCCCACTACGCCCTGCTCCACGCTCCCTCTCCCCGCCTCTTCGCTTTCCTGCCCGTTCCTCTGAATCCCGCTGCGTCCCGTTGCGTTTCGTTCCATTTCGTCGCGTCCCGTCTGCCGCCGCTCCGTCGCGCGTCGTCCAAACCGAATCGTACGTCGTGTCTTGTCCGACCCGACCCAACCAATAATTGTCCGACCCACCCTGCTTTCAAGTGCCAGCCCTACACCGTTCCGCCATGCCCCCCCCCCCCTCTCATCCGGCTCGCTCCGACAAGTCAGGCCTCGTCTGGTGCTGTCCCCTCCCGCGAAACGACACGTCAGTGCCCATCGCAGTACACCTTGCTCTTCTCTTTCTGACTCATCCCGCCTCCCCGTCCCATTCAGTCCCACTCCGTCCTGTTGCTTGTCGTCCCCTTCCGCCGCCAGTCGCCAGTCGCTCAGCCCCGAGTCGCGCTTCGCGAGCCCGCGCTCTCGCACGCGCGCGCAAAAATAGACGATTGTGTGTTATTTCCAGGCCGCTGCGCGCAAGAGCTGTTTGTGCTGCGGACAGTTGAGTGCCTGCGCCGTTGAGTTATGTGTTTAAAATTATACGCGTCGTGCGGCCCTTCGGGTTCGCGGCGAGCCCGCAGGCAACGCCAAGCCAGCGGCGTCCGACCTTCCAAGCACCGTGTGCCACTGGAAGGCCTCGGTGCTGTTTCACAGACTGTGGACAAACTTTGAATACATGGACATGCTGTGCAACCTAAAGTAATGGTAGAAAAGCTTTTTGTTCAGTGTTGAAATACATGGAGAAAGAACATCTCTACATTCCCACGTGTGTTTTTTGACAGCTATTATTTCCATTTTGGTTCATTTCTCTCTCCATTCTGACAACTTGTATTTGTTCTTGTCTTTCGCTCTTCCTTTGTGCGAATGTGACTCAGCAAATGCTCGTAGTGAATGAATGACTGCCTTGCTGAGTGAATGAGGGGTAGTGACTGAATGAAGTGATCGAATGACTGGAAGAAGCGAGTAAGAACATGTATGAGAACCATCGTAGAGAAAGAATGTGTTGGAGTTGAAGGTGGGCGTTATATAATAAGAATTGAGGTGGAGTATGAAGTTACTAAGTTAGCCATTTTTAACTCTGTGGTATTCACTGCTTCTTGCACGTGTTGTGCGGTTTAGATGAGATGCGCCTTAGGTACACAGCATATTTGCTGTCAAAGATGAATCCCAAACTGTTGTTAACATTGTACAAATGTAACGTTGATTATATGAAGGTTAGGATGTAATCGAGTCTTTCAGTGTATATTTCTCTAAATTCTTTGCTTGTATTTGAACACCTGCTGCAGGGAAACTTAACAAGGACTGAGTTCGTACTAGACATTAAATGCACACCACTATTAACTTGTTCGTATTACCTAACTGAAAGTTAGAAAATTATCTGAATATTTTTTCTTGTAAATGCTTTAAAAAATGAAATAAAAAAAGTTAAACTTAATTAAAACTGTTGAGTTGTTTCGGAAAATTTTATTCATCACCGCAGTAGACTACAGAGCTCTAAAGCTTTCATTGCCTTTTGGACAGTTTTACAGTTCCCAGGACAAGTAGTAAGTCACGACAGTAACGATTTATCATTCATCATGGTGATATCGTGAACATTTTCTGGGATGGCAGCTTGTGTAACCCCGAAGTTGGAGGTCTGGAGTGTGAAACATTGTTGTGCACTTCATTACGTGATCATAATATCCGTATGACATTGTACAGTATGATATAACCGCTGAGCCTGCGTCATGTGTTTCTGAGCACAAGAGGGGCTGAAGTGGTTTGGTCCAGCGGCCGGTGCTGGTTGAAGCCGCAAGGCCGCGGCTCTCCGTATCTCTCTTTCTTCTCCTTTTCCCTCCCCCCCCTCTCTCTTTCTCTCTTTCTCTCGGGCGGAGTGAGTGACCAGCGAGCGCCAGGTGCGCGGCCCGCGGCGGCGCCGGGGCAGGCCGGCGCTCACCGCCTCCGCCTCCGCTGCCGCCGTTCTCACGCCTGCGCCTTGCCCGCGCCGCCGCCAACAGGTTCTCCGTCCGCTCGCCCGCCGCCGCCGCCGCCGCCGAGTCGCGCGACCGCTGAGCTGGGATCGCCGCTGCCGCTACCTTCTTCCTGCCGCTCAGCGCCCGCCGCCGCTCGCCGCGCCGCGCCGTTTTCTGAATGACCGCCCGCTCCCTAAACCCTTATGGCGAGCAATAGCTCTACTGGACCCGCTGTTTGAGTTATTTTCAATATTTAATTTTCAAAAAGAATCGTCCGTTTTGGTTCGGAAGCTCTTAAATTCTGTTTATTACATTTATTTTAATGTAGGATGCAAATATTGTTGTAAGTATACCTTAAAATATGATTGCTGAAGCACGTCACACACGTGGCCTGCCCTGAACTAGTAGAATTTGAGCTCATTGTTGAGTCAGCTCTCCGGCGGGTAAGGAG